>VUQR01001347.1:20702-39860 GCA_015108515.1 Hemichromis elongatus
ACAAGACCAGATTTTTTTTTTTTTTTTTTCAAAAAAAGAAAAATAACATCGAGAAAAACAAAAGAAGAAGAAGAAGGCTGAAAAAGAGCTTACAGCGCTCGTGAGACATTGTACCAAAAAGTGAGAAGGTGCCAGGCACCAGCGTGGGAGAAATTTAAAAAAAAAACAAAGAAAAAAGTGGATTATTGTACGTGTACACTGGGAATGAAGATTCCCTTTAGAAGGCTGCTCTGCACGGGGAAGGTGGTTGGAGAGCCGCGGCGATGAGCTCCGAACAGCAGAGAAGCGAGGCGTCGGCTAGCTTTTTGTGCTATGCACAGGTTCTCCCAAGGTGAGTAAACAGCATATAAGAAAACTGAAGTGTTTTTTCTTCTTCTTCTATTTGAAGTTTTCAGTAAGGCCACATCAAATTGAAAAGTGTCTTTTTTTCCCCCCCTCTGTTGTTTTTTTTCCATTTTTCTTTTTTTTGGAGATAAATGCCACCAGAACTACAGCACGGACTGGAAGACACCTTTGCTAGGTGCAAGTTTTGAGACACTACATTATTGGATACGTTAGCAGTGACAGATAAAGGATATTATCAGATATGTGACTGGCTTACCTGTGTACACAGTAAGAATATACAGTACTAAGGCTATCCTTTGAAGTCGAAGACTACGCTCGGTACATTAGTTTCAAAGCGGCAGACGGATTTGCTCTCGCAGAAGAAAGACCGCTTTCATGTTCTGCAGATGTTGCCATGGCTCCGTGTGACATGTACTGATGTGTATACTTTCCAGGAGACACAGCGCACACAGAGTATTGCAGGCAAGGCAGAGGCGTTGCTTAAAGCTTTTCTTTTTTTTTTCTTTTTTTTTTGTTTCTTAAAGTCTTCATTAAAAACCAATGATAAAAAATAGGCCCTCTGAGGTTTGTCCCCAATTTCAAAAGCAAAATAAACAAACAAACAAACAAAAACAGGACTTTTTCCCAAAAAGAAGCAAGTATATCAAAATGAAACAAACAAACAAGAAAAAGGCGTTTGAAGTAAGGTCACAATAACATACAGGTTGGGATTTTGGACCTCAATGGGGAGAAAAAAAATGAAATAAAACAAAAACAAAGCCCAAGCTCAGAGGAAGAATAGAAACTATTTGGTAACAAAAGTGTACTATATGTTTAATACAAAAAAGGTATGGAGAAAAATGTACCTTTACTAAAGCTTATACAAGATCCTTGGTCCATAAAAACTATGTTATCGTCACGTTTCGTGTGTGTCCCTCTGCATCTTTGCACTCCGTCCAACAACAACACATCCAAACCACCTCCGCCCCCCAGCCCCCATAAGGGTTTCAGACGTGAATGTGAGAAACAAAAAGGAATAATTACAAAAAATAAAAACGGAGCGGGGAGAATCGAACGGAGGTGGGATGCACGCGGTGGATGTGCTGTTGTTGTGGTTTCCGTCCTCACGGCTGCAGAAAGGTGCTGGTGCTCTGAGCCTGCAGGAATTCACTCATTCCCGACCCCAAAACTGGACAGGCGGGTCCCTAAAGTAACCACAGGAGAAGAGAGTAGGGGGGGCTGGGGGTGGGGAGGCGTGTCAAGGAGCACTTTACATGTGTTTATTCCCATCAGCTGACAACGTAATGATGTCACTCCTTCAGATTTCCCCCTGCGTCGGGCTCCTCTGTCCCACCGATTCTTTTCTTTTCTTTTCCTTTGCAGCTTCTTTGTATCCAAAATGAACGCAGCACTTTTAGAGTAAGTCAGTTTTGTTTAAATCCTATAGTCTTCATATACCTCAGGGTATATTTGCTCTCAAGGCATACTGTATGAGCGCCCCCCCCCCATATGTGCGTTAGGAGACCACGGCTGCAGCGGTGGAGGAAGAAGACGTGACTCCTGCGTTGGAAGTGCTGTTGGAGCCGTAGACGCTGGAGCCGGCCTCCTGGCTGCTGTTGCTCAGCAGGCTCGAGTTGCTGGCCCGCAGGATGGCGCCGGCGGCGCTGCAGTGTGGCCTCGGCCCGGGCTCCGGCGTGTAGGTGAAGGTCAGTGTGGTGGAGTAGATGATGCCGTCGTTCCTCACCAACGTGACGGGCACCTGGACCGGCTGCCGCACCCAGCGCCAACCCTCGCGGAAGGCGGAGATGTCGGGAACCACGCACAGCATGCTCTCGGCGCACCTGCAGGGAGACACGATGATGGAGTCAGACTCTTTGCACAGGTTAGGGTGGAGCTTTATAAGGACTCGACCAAATCAGTCAGTCACGAGGAGCTTACGCTTCAGGAAATCAGCTCTCTGTAGATTTTGGAAAATTGGGCGTTTACAAATAAGAAACGTAACACTGAAAAATCAACTCATAAAACATGACCAAACCATAACAAACCCATTACTGCCAGAAAGCTTTGCTGTTTACAGATTCTCCAGCTCACACATGTACAATGAGTAAAATATCAGCCGACCCTGCTGCCCAACTTTATCACCTATAAGTCTAAATATATACCCAAGCAGTGCAGGGACCGCGGTGTGTGTTTAGACACATCCACACAGTGCATGGGTCGGACGCTTGGTAGTCCTGCACTGACGTAGGTAGGCGGTCACTTTGGTGTTCCTGTACTGCGTGTGTGTCATGCTTGGTGGGTGGCAATGACAAACATCTAGATCAGTTGCTCGGTAAAACTCAACATCACAGGAAAAGATAAGAAAGGGGGATTTTACAAGGTATATGCGGTATATTGTCTATTTAATACATTCAGCCAACACAAAATGGGCAAATTATATTAACTAGCCTGAAGTTGCCACTAATAAGTATCAAGAACGAGAGAGTGAATACTTTATGCTTTAACTGAATCCACGGTATAGGCTCATATTAAACATGGCTAGACTCAAATAATGAGGACAGTGTACTTACAAGAAGTCCCTCATTCCCACAGCCCCGAATTAAATAAACAGAGGAAAACAGATGGATGGATCTTTCTCTCTGAAGATCAGACTGCTCTAAAACCTCAGCTTTTTCCTTTTCCCACTATCTACTGCATCAGTGAAATGGGACACTGCTAATGTGGCCATCCCAGGTACACAGCTAAAAGGTAAATGGTACAGGGACTGGTTCTTTTATACTCTGAGCACTCAAAGTGCTTTCCACTTGCCTCATTCACCCTCACACACTTTCCTCTTTGCTCTTTTCTGTCTAAGTGCTTTCTTCTGAGAGCATCTTGCCCAAAGCCGTTTGAAGCTGTCTGGAGCAGACGGGGATCGAACCACCAACCTTCCAATTAGTAGCTGGCCTGCTCTACATCCTGAGCCACAGCTCAGTCTATGAACACAAAAGTTCCACCCACCTGCTGTGGTTTACGGGGGGCAGCCAATCAAAAGACAACTCCCTTAAAGGGAGGGGCAGTGGCTTGTTTTAGAGTGAGGGGCCGCACCAAGGTCAGGCAAAGAACAAGCGTGGATTATTTCAAACTTTGAATCATGCAAAGCAACTCTAGTGAAGTCCATAAATGAAGCACATCAAACTATCGGTAACTATAGCACATATTACCTCAAATTACTCATAATGGAAACCAGCCTTGTGATAAAAAGAAAAATTATAGCCCTAGCGGGGCTCTAGAGTGCGACCACATTTTTCAATGGTGCCACTAAAAAAATCCTAGGTCGCACCGATGCGACCAACTGTGCGAGTAAAAAAAACAAACAAAAAAACAAAAAGTCTCTGCAACTCTGAAAGTCTCCGTGTGGTCAACAACAAACACACATTATGCCTCTATAGTGGTCTAACCTAAACCAATCACAGATAGTCAAGGGCGGGACCTTTCTGATTGGTGTACTTTTGAAAGTGCAGGTGGATAGAGAGAGGTTTAGTAACCTGAATAAGGCGATATCGATTCATTAAAACCTGTAAATGCCAGCATCTTAGGTTAACGCTCACAAAACTATTTCAATAACCACAAAACAGCAAATGAGAGCAAGTAAACGGATCCCACACAAAGACCCGCCGACGCATCAGAATCAGCTTTCTCCTTCTCGGCTTTCTCACACGACAGCGCGGAGACGGACACGCCGTTAGGGCTGAAAGCCGACAGCTCAATACTGAAGAAATTTTTACTTTTTAAAAGTATGCAAAATTGCAGAATATTTTTAAGGAAAATCTCCTTCATATTTTTCTGTGTTTTATCCTCGGTTACTTTGACACAAAGGCGTCTGCTGTGATGCTCACACCTCTGATGAAGTCTCACATGTATCAGTGCTGATAAATGATCAGAATTATAATACTTCTGACCGTCTGAGGCAAAAGTCAATAGAATCAAATTGAGACCTTGTGAATTGGAATCAAATGGATGATAGAAATCAGTGATGATACCCAGCCTAGTCAGTAGCCTAGGCCTGACACAAGTGGATGTAGCTGTGGGTAATATCCAGTGCTCTGACACGGAGCCATCATTTTTTGAACGCTGAAAAAGCAACGTGTATCCAGATAACGCATTATAAAAAAGTTAGTCTAGAGCCCCGCCTAGTGGTTTCTTTTTGCCCCCCATGACTTAACCTGGCAACCTAAAAGCATGTTTAAAAAGCAGCAGAGAGGCGAGTAAGACACAAAGCACATCCCAGTGAACCGAAAAAGAAACCACAGCAAAGCCCCACCTGTACATGGTCTCAGCCTCAACGTCTCCGAACCAGACCCGCAGATTTGGAGTGAAGTTCTGTCCCGTCAGCTCCAGCATGGCGACATCCCCGCCGCCGTTTAGCTGCAGGCAAACAAGAGATATAAACTTGGGATGTAGAACAGTTGAAATGTCCTGTTATGTGAGGGGGTTTAAAAAACAAAACTGTCTCTTCTGTATACCTGCAGGCTCTCCACCACAGGCACCGGGGTGACAGGCGAATGGACGGGGCCCATGCCCTCGTAGAAGGTGTATTCGGCCTTGTCTGTGCTGATGATTGTCCAGGAGGCGCCGTCGTTGATCATCTCCTTGTTTGGTTCCTTTGGGCATGGAGTGGCCTGGTGGAGTAGGGGGGGAGAAGAAGGCGAGACCTGAGAAAACTGGACCAAAACATCTACCCACAGGAAAATAAGCCAAGCATAGAAGAACTGAACTCAAATTCAATGTCAAGTCAGGCTGCCTGAAGCATTTCTCAGAACGCTACAGCAATCATCCTCAGTCATCTGTGAATAGTATGATTGACTTAATCTGAGGGTGACACGACCGCGACCCTGAAATGATGCGTAGAGATGTAAGAGTGACACTGACTTGAAACTGGATGATCCTTTCCTGGGAAAGGCACAGGTACATGCGCTCTGTGTCCTTCAGGTAGAAGGCACACTTGTGGAGCTGGGAGACGGGGTCGTCGGCGTCCAGCAGCGCCGTCTGCTTGTCCACCTTCCGGATGATCTGAAAAGACATGAGAATCAGAAATACTTTAGTAGAGGGGAACAGATTAGCCGACTGAAGAACGGGAAAAAGAAGGAGGGCAGGGTGAGTGCTGGAGAAAATTAGGTGCATAAAACAAGAAAGAAATTGAATAAAAGGAAAAAATTACAGTGCTCTGGAAGCAAAGGGGAATGAAATGCAGGACTGAATGAGCAGGGAGGTAAAGGAGGACGGGGAAAAAGACACAAGCAGAAAAGACAGAAGAAAGGAAAACAATGTCACGAGAAGTTCAGTCAAAACACGAGTAATACGGTAAAAACATCAGGCTGCTCTTTTCAGAAAAACTCAGTATAAAAAAGGTCTTCTGCTATTTCACCACAGGAAGGTTTGAATCTGATTAACTAAACAGAAAAGAGAGGTCACTGCGTTTGGTGCTGCCGACTTCTCTGACCTCTGACCTTTTACGAAGTCATAAAACTCCTTTGCGACGAACCTGGGAGCGATCTTTGACAGCGCTTCTGATAAAAAAACTAATGATGTCGTTGGAACAAGCTTCTTTCATCTCCAGTCACCTGCAGAGGTGAAGCCTTTCCTCTGGTTCAGACTCGATTTCATCTCGACTCGATCAAAGCAGCGTTCTGTTTTTGGACGTCACGGTTGCTGCTTAAGCCAGCAGCAGCTGGTCCAACTAAAATTTGTCTCTTGTATCTGAGTTTGTCATATTTTAATAAAACGTGAACATCTTTTGAAGTGGGTTTTTCTTCTTCATCATGTCTGTTTAGAGCATCTTCAATATGCACGATGCGAAGTGCTGCACGGTTGCATGACTCATTGCTAAAGAATGTGATTAATGGTTTAGAATGCTGTTGTTTGGACAGTTTTTGACGTGGTCTATTAAACGGCTCTCACATTTAATTTGATATCCGAGTGTGTCTTCGTTTTAGACTAGCTGGTTGGCCCAATTCCCTTTCATCTGATTCAATACTTTAAGTATGTTTACCAGGAAAGGCTGAATTAGGCCATCCTTGCATTACGGTTTCATATCGTGTCATTTTTCTCATTTGAAACAGTGTGATTGTTACCAGTCTGGGCAGGGCCATGCCGGTGACGGAGCAGACCAGCTTGACCGTCTGGCCGTAGTGGATATAACCGTCTCTCACAGTGAACTCCTCTCCCTCTGACTCCTCATCGTCCACTGCAAACACCAGGCACAAGAACAGGCAGTCAGTGCTGCAACCGGCCGCCCACCAGCTCCACTGTGGTTTATACACTAAAGCCAACATTCAATCTATCAATCAACCCCTCACGTTCTTTGTCTAAGATGAATCCCATGTGTAATTACTACAACACAGAACAAAGCTACTATTACAACGAACAGAGAGAGAGTGACATGTAGACGAGGTGATGGGCTGTCAAACTGCATCGCTGCTCTCGTGCATGATCACAAGCTTGTGTAACAGATATGAAACCTGATGGAGACTCACACAGGTGGATGTAGAAAGCGCCCCATTGTTGGGAGCTGGCGTGAAAGTTGCCACCCTCCACGTGTAAATACCGCGTGCTGACTGTTTGGGAGCGCAGTCGGTTGAACAGTGCCACCTTGGTCCCCGATGCAATGCACACTGTGGAGACGAAAGCGTGAAAACACGGCCGGTTACATAATAACGTGCTGCTTTCTGGTCAGATAAGACTTCTGCAAGCCAGCAGGACAAGTCCTGTGTGTGACATAACTGGGTTACTGGACACTCCTTTTTCACTACACTGCCCTCTGGTGGTTAGGAACAGTATTGATCGACTAAACGATTAGCTCAACAACAAAAAAATGACATCATATAAAAGCAAATTTAAAAAATAAAGAAAAAAATAAGAAGGCTATAAAATATGCAAGACTATAACACACAGCAAAATAAAGTTAGAAGTCACAAGTTCAAATATCATTTAGATTTCAGAATATTCTATACAAGATGGAAACGATGCAAATCAGCAGCTTAATTCAACGCTTTAAGCCTTTTCTCAATATCCTCATGATTGCTGTAAAAAATTAAAAACAAACAAACATCCGCCTTCTTATTGGCTCCCTAAAGAAGAAAGGAAGTCAAACATTAATTGTTGTTAAATAATGTGATGCAGGAATTGGGGAGTCGCCCATTGGTGCTTTAAATACTGTTAAAATAATACTTGATGCCTTCTACGTGCTTCCTTCTCTTGTTTAGCGTTAATCCAAGGTTTTAACCTTTGTTCTTGTCTTTACTTCTAGTGTTTTGTAGCATTTTTGTATCAAAGCAGTCTTAGAGCTCTGGTTAGATTTCGGTCATGGTTAAGCTCTTACTTTGTCTAAACATAAAAAAAATCCCATCTATCCACACGTGTCAGTAACGGCATGTTCACTCCAGCTCCAGCTGATCCATACTTTTAGAAGGTAAGTAATTCTTAGAACAGACACAACCAATCCAAATGTTTTCCAGCTGTACTTTTCCCCGAGTCTGTACCCAATATCTTGAATGATTTTGCGGCTCGAGCGTGCCAACCAAAAGAGAGACCCCCTGAAACAGTCGAGCTGGCCAGGCAGTAAATCGTGATGTTGTGTTAAGCACGTGTTAATATGGGCTTAAATTTACAGCTCTGGCAGATTGAGCTACACGCTGATTTGACATGAAGAGTGAATCTAAAATGTAAACGCTCACAGCGAACCTCTGCAAACGTATCACAAATGACTCACAGTCAGCATTTTTGAGGGACTGCTTCTTTTTGGAGGGCTTGGAGATGACTTTGATCCTCTTGCTGAGGAAGACGCCGATGTCTGCGCTGTTGCCGTAGAACATCTTGACAGACAACATGAAGTGCTTTCTCTTGTCAGAGTCGGATATGTACAAGGTTTTGGCTGTGCAATAATTCTGAATGAGAAGGCAGAAGAAGAAAGACATAACAAGCAAACAATCAGATTAATTTCTATTAACGCATATTAATCATATTAATCAGCACTACAGCAGAAAAACAAACTCCAAATGTGCTGGAGGCATGTGACAGACTTCCTGTTTTTTTACCGCAGGGCACCTGGAGGCTATACCGCTCGGCTATGGTAGCTTCTGATGAGTAACTCCATGTTCCCGTGCCAAGGTAAGTGACAGAGTGACAGTACGTGTGTGGGTGGGCGAGTGTTGTACCTTTCCCTCTAAGTTGAGCTGTTGCATTTCTTGGTCGCTGTTGCCGATGCCGATGAAGGCACAAGGCTGCGACTCCTGGTCGGAGCAGCCGTCTCGCTCCATCTGGTCCTTCTTTTTCTTCCAGCCGCTGCCCATCAGGTACACACAGGGAGGAGGGCAGAAGAACCTGCAACACATGACGCACGTGCAGCTAAAATCGCCAGCATTTAACAAGATCTCCAAAACCAATGACTGAAATGCAGCCTAGACCGTGACAGAGCATCAACAGTGTCTTACAGAAAGCTGTAAACACTCACTGTTGTATTGTTGTCTTTCCTGACCTCTGTACAACATACATGATGACTGGAACCAAAAAAAAAAAACGATCCAATCTGGATCCATCGCTCCATCAGACGTGTTGTTACCGACTGTTTTAGTCCAGTTTGTGGGTAATTTGGCGCAGGCACACCTCGGCCTTTCATCCCCGTTTCCCTTCTTATGAATGGCTCCTTGATAGCGACACTTCTGGTGAGTCTTTAATAAAGAGCCACATGCATCTCTCGGGTCCTGTTTTATGTCTACACTGGTTTTTCTTTCCTATTTTTGAATCTCATCACTTTCAAATAATGTTTATCTGCTGTGGGTCGTTTTCAGAGCTGTTGCTTCTTTTTTTTTGTGTCCAGTTTTCTCAAATTTTAAGGACACACTGCACACAACGCTGAGATTATACCAAAGGTTTTAAGCTAGTAGCCGTTTGGGAATCACTTTGTTGGTGTAAAAATTATTTAGTTATATTTTTTTCACCGTTCCTTTAGTTAGATCTACAAAAAAAGGCTCATTTTTTTGTAGATCTAACAAAAGGAAAGGAAAAAAAAAATTATGTGACAGTCTGCTAATAACAAAGTGTCTGAAGATCTCGTGTTGAAATTAGCTCCACGTTGTCAGAAACTCTGGTTCATTGCTAGAGTTAGGGGCGTCTTTAAGAGTCATAGGTCAGTGTTAAGTGGTTTAACAAGCAGACCATCTGGTGTAAATGTGGGGAAGTAAAAGACAGAAGAATCAGAGAAAGAACGGCAAGACCTGAATGTGCACTTCTTGAGTTGAACCAGAAGAGGGCACTCTTGCACCAAACTCCAGCTAGAGTCCAACTCCTGGGTCAACAAGCTGTTATGAACAGCGACGGTAAAACATCTATCTAAAGGCTGTCACGCTTCATTCTGCAGATGTTACCGTGATCATTCCACTTAAACCATTTGTGGAGAAACGAGAAGCAGCGTTTTGAATGAAATCCGACTTTCCTTCCCCCATTTTTAAAAAGGTCCCTCATTTTACTTCTCTTCTCCTTTCAAACACACGTTTCCACTGTGAAAACAAGAACTCCCTTGAAATAATTCGCAAGTTCAGCTTTGTTAAAAGAGAAATCCACTCATTACGGAACGAGCACGCACTTCAAATAAATTCATGTGCGTCAGTGTGGAACTGGAAAGCGACCTATTTCGCAACACCAGTGTCTGTCTCTGTGGGTGTTTGTCTACTTTCACCTCCTATAAAAAGCTCAGACAGCGAGAGAGGCAGCTTAGAAAGAGGGAGACAGCACATTAACATTCTCAGTGCATTCACTTTTTTGGGGGGGGGCTCTCTCGTTATGGCACAGAAAAAGGAGGAATTAAGCCGTCTGCAGCAGAACATGAACGCAACCTTTTGCAGGCTAGTAGGATGTTTAAACAAATACCTGCAGCTACATCTCAGCACAGCTTTTGGGAGTTGCTTATAAAGGCGCTGACTTTACCTGAAAAAGTTCAAACTCGGCATTAAATATGTGTGACAGTAGTGTTCGAATGTTTCTCCTCGCTGTCACTTTAATTGGACAAGACGGACAAAAAGTCCTCGGAAGAATTCGTCTCAACCTCTTTTCCTCTCTCTCTCCCTCGCTCTGTCTTCTGTTGTGCTCCGACTCTCAGAGGTGTCTGGGAGTTGGCGCGCAACAGCCGATTTACCGAAAGATAGGCCCCGATGAGATCGCAAGCAGCGCCGCACCCTGGCCAAGAAACTGAGGGGTTGGAGGATGAGCATGAGGTGAGGAGGGGAGCTATAAAAATATGCTTCTAAGTGAGAGATAAAAAGGTGAGTTTATAGTTACAGGATGGTTACGATGGCGAGCCATCACCCCAGCATCGGGTACGGCATCAGAATGACAACATTAGGTTGTCACATGCGCGCTCGCCCGTGAAAGCCTACACCGAAAGCCTTCACGGTGTTGCGAGACGCCTCCCCCCTCCTCCTTTTCTTCCTCTTTTATTCTCGTAGCGCTCCGTTGGAGCTCCTTCTTCCGACTCTCTGCGGTCTTTACGTGTCCTCGTAGAAAAGGTCGCCTCTCGCTTCCTTCTTTGCCCTCCACAGATATCAGGAGGTCAGAGGGGTCACGGCGGCCACTCAGCACAGAAGCACGCTGGAATGTGCTTTTGTTCGTCCCCTCTTGACTAATATACACTACCTGTGTTTGCCACAACAGTTACATATAGATTAGAGGACGGTATAAATGCCTCAGGTGTTTGCAACCAATGGGGATGTAACAATAAAGAGCTTTTAACGTAAAGCCTGGAAACCGTGGCTCAGCTGCAGGCTCTGAGTTTTTAACTTGACGTTAAACTTTGTCCGTTCTTTGGATTATTGTGATGCAAACAAATGAATAAGTGCTTGGAGCACATTTACAAATAATCCAAAGAACGGACAAAGTTTTCAAGTAACCAACGCTGCTGACCACCCAGATCTCACCCACAGGCGTGCGCGGCTGTGCCGAGCGTATTTTTCCTCGCATCTTTTCGACACGTCTGCAGACAGTGAAGTCGGACATTTGATAAGTCCGGCTGCTCGTTTGCGTGCTGTGTCACATAATCTCAGCATATCGTTTGTGATTTTACGTTTATAAGAAGGGGGTTAAACACTCGGCAGACTGACGAGCTTTAAAATGGGCTGATCAGAGTGACATGCAGTCATATTCTCTTCTTTGAAACCAAACAAAAACCACCAAGCTGATGACTTAAACACGGAAACCAATGAGAGACGAGATGCTCACAAATACGCTGCACGGTGAAAACCATACAATGGCAGTGATCACAATGATGAGGATCTCTACCTAGCGATCGTCAGTTATTTAGTGAAACGTTCTCCAGACCGCTGAAATATGAAAAAAACAAATAAAAACAACCTCACAAAAATCTTCCCCCCGCAAAGTCCTAATCGTCTAAACAGCTGCAGACTCCAGGATTAAATGAGGGAAAGGTTTAGACGCTGCATTTTTAGACCTGCTTTTGATTCAAGACCGAAATCTTTTAAAAATTCCCAAAACCCGAAGAAACCTGGATTAGACACAAAGCTGCCGTTTCACATCAAACTCACCTTTTTTCATTGCCATAGGATTTCTGTGCAACTTTTGCGTGTAGGATCATGACAGTTTGGTCTCCTCGCTCCTTCAGGTAATTCCTCATCGCTTCTCTGCAAGGGGAAAAAAAAAGAAGGAGAAAGAAGAAGAGAGATAAATTACACTGGCTATTCTCTAATCTGACAGAGGAAGTAACGTAAGTGCAACTTTACAGAAGACTGCTAAGAGGAGGCGAGGCTCTGGTGTATACATGTACACGAATCCAGAGGCTGCACAAGCTGTGCTCTCCCTGGGCCCGTCCAAGCTTCAATGGGGGGAGAAAACACCAGAGTCAAAAAAAATAAAAACTGAGCTGAGCTCATCACCAAAGATTCCTCGTGTCGTGTCAAAAATGTATCAAGGGCCGTGCTCCGATTACTTCTGTCAACTCTGCCAACACCCCCCCCCCCATAAAAAGAGCTGAAAGCTTGCTCGACTGAGAGGCTCGGAGGTGAAAGATCGGGCTTAGACGCGCAATTAAAGCACGTCATGCGCATGGAGAGCAACATACTTTGACCTGATCGCCACACATGCACAGATGTCAGTGAGACTTGACACGCCAGGGGTTCCACACACACACACACACAAACACACACACACACACTCTACCACCTTATACTGGGCCGCACGCTCGGCTTAGACGCGCCCTTTGTTATGAAAAGCAAGGGGCCTCCTCAGTGTGTGTGCCTGAGGAGCAGGGGCTTTGGGGGGAGTGGGTGATACAGAAGAAGAGGAGAAAATATGATTAGGCAATAATTCCTGATTATTTCAGTCTCACTGCAGCACTAAAAATCTGGGGTTTTTTTCTTGTTGTTTTTTTAAATCAGTGCCATAAATGAGACCAATAGAGGTACAATCCTCAAATTCCACACAGATGAGGCCTTTTAACTGATCTGCAGCAGCCTGATATGACTTAAACACCACATGGAGAAAATGATATCAAGCCGGGTGGGGGTGCATACAAGTCCAGTCTGACTCTGTGGAAAACGGTGGTTTCATTAAAATGCTGGACTCGTCCGCACCGATGTGTTTAGGATGCGACTACGTTATTAAAGGACATAACCCTTCCCCGGGAAGTGAATGAAATCGTCGCTGGTGTCTCTCACACACACACACCCACACTCTAACCCCGGCGGGTGGAGTGGAGGGAGACTCCTGTGCTCTCAGCTCTGATTGATTATGGAGAGAAAACGCAGTCCAGGCCTGCTGATGTCAGAGCCTGATGTCACACCTCTGATACTGCCTGTGACCTACTGCTCCCACAGGAAGGATGACACACACACACACACACACACTTAATCACATTTATTTCAATCCCATTTATACAGGATTAGAGCACAGAGGAAGCTTCTAAAACATGTTTTGCATTTTATGTATGTACTAAAGACTAAATAAAAACCCTTAGATCAGAACTTTTACTAACAAAAATGATCAAAATAAACAATTTAGAAAGACAATCACGTGACCCGCTAACAGCGGGACCTTCGCTTGACTCCAGTGATGGAGGGGGAGTGTATTCACAGACCAGATGGTGAAAATCTCCGTACCGTTGAGCCGATCGACGGCAGATTGTCACGGGTGCCTGTAGTTTCCAACTACTCAGAGCTGTAGTTGTGCCTTACCGCTGTACTCGGTACATTTCAAAAGATACAACTTTAACTCCGAGGGCAGGTATTCTACGTGTCTAGTTTGCAGGTTTTTAGATTTTACTACTGCTCGGCGACTTGGCGTGCTTACACGTAATCTACAGGCAACCGCGGCGATCTGCTAGGGACCAACGCAGTCGCAACAAGATCTTTGGTGCATTCGACCTGTTCTTCATTTCACCCAGTGACAGCCAGCAGCCTCCAGGACCCACTCGCTAACCAGCCGGTGACCAGAGGACGAATCGCATCCAATATGGCAGACACCTCGAATAAAGTACACATAATAAAACTTATTTACACAGGAACACAGCCTCTTGGATGTTTTAAAGGTTACGTAAAACTGATAGGTTTAGTTTAATACCAGAAGCCATTAAAGAGGCTGCTAACAGCGTTAGCTTATAATCATGAAATGATGCTTCCTTAATGGAAAAGCTTTGTATAAGCCACAGCTAAAAGATCCCCCCCTCCTGCTAAACCAGCTTTCTTCTGATTGGCTGCACCTTGCAAACAGAAAAAAAAAAAAATATGTACAAGACCATGATAGCGATGTCAGCTCTCACTGACATCATACAGAGTCATGAGTACTGAAAACAAAACGTTTGGTGCCATACTTAATCAGATCTTTGCGCTCCATCAGTCATTATGAAGCTTATTTTGTCAACAGTTTGGAATCAGTTCTTGTCCTCCTGACAAAGGGAAATAAAAAGAAACTTTATAATCAGCCAGCCTCAGAGTCAGGGTCACGCTCATAAAAAAAGGGAAGCAGTTTGATCAAATATTTAAATACAATGGCACCTACTTACTGCACGACCACAAAATGCAATGCTGGTGTTTGTCAAGTGTCGTGCGACAGCCTCGGCTTGTGGTTGACGCCGTTTCGCTGCTCACCAAACCCTTCCAGACCACTGTGGCTGAGTTGGGGAGAGACCATTCCCCATCAAGACACAAATGTTTTGGCAGACGATCGCGCGTTGACTCACAGCGGCTCTTTATGCCGATTTTCACTTCAGAGCGCCTCCAAACAACCGCTGAATAGATAACAAAGATGCACCACATGTGGCAGCAATCATGTGAAACTGAATATCCTATGATCAGATGGAAAAAAGAAAGAAAAAAAAAGAACAACAACAACACAAAAGTCCCCAACACTGGGTCCATCGATACAAACGTGCGCTGTGTAGCCAAGCTTTGTGCAAACCCGCAGAATTTCATATGAAAATCTATCCGGGAACAAGAGCTTTATAAAGATACCGAGTATGTCTCGAAGGATTTCGGGGGAGACGTGTACTAAATGGTGCAAAAGACATCAAACAAAGATGACAGATGACTATCACGATGCAGAGAACCAGAAACATCAGGGCTTTATGCAGGGGCTGCGTATCTGAGGGGAAACCCCCTAAAAATGGATTAAAGCACTATTTGTGCATTTGTTCTCTATATTGCGCTGTTACCATGTGCATTATTATTCAGTTTTCAGTAATGTGTCAACAGGGTTTTTCCTGTCACCCCACCCAAAAGGTTTGGACTTCCCCCCCTAAAGGAATGAGGGTATAATAAAAGATTTTTTTCTTCTTCTTACTGAAGCATAAAACAGACAATTCAATGATACTTACTGCCTAACAGATATTTTGATCCAAACAGATAAAGCGGTACCAGAAACATGACTTTTATCTTTTACACACAAACAGCTATGCCCACGTGTGTATTAGTAATAAAGAACAATGGACATGCTTCCATTGCCATGCGAGTGGCAGCAGGAGAGTCACCAGATTCCCGTCTCAAATGACTCTCACTCGTACGCCTCACGTCGATATCGATAAAGACGCGGCTTTGATCTGACACGTTCAACCTAACACGACAGGGCGGTCTTGAGTAATCATTTGTGGCTTATACAGAGCGAAACACGAGCGCACGCACGCCACACAGACTCGGTCTTAGTGCTGGAGACGGAAGGAGAAGTGAGAGAGAGACACTGTGACCAGAATCAGCTCAACTTCCTGTGCAAGACTAGCACCCAGCAGATGCATGAAATTCCTGCACAAATTAAAATACATAAGTAATAACAGCAAGGTAGGACCAAATTAAAAAATCACAACAGTCCGCTCATTTGTATTTGAGGGATTTAAAAAAAAAAAAAACTGTGGAAAATAAAAAATTTAAAGAAAATGAACCCTCCATTCATGCAGGGACAGGAAACGAGGGTCAGTTCAATTAAACCGAGTACGCCAATATGTAATACAACCAATAAACACAGATAGGTGTCGACATCACACGCTCACACAGAAAAGTAACTGCATCTGAGCTGCAGGTTTCATTTCTGACGGGCTTTATTTAGGTCCAAAAAATGTGCTCAAAGGCAATCGGCGACATCGAGTGAGGGTCTGAAATAAAACGGGAGGGGAGGAGATCGGGCAAAAGAACAAAAAATAGGAACATACGAAACAAAAGAAGACATGCTTGAGAGGTGAGACAAAAATGTGCCAGACAGATTTATAAAAAGAGGCGCATCTTTAACAGCAGGCGATATGGGGTGTGTGTGTGTGTGTGTGTGTGTGTGTGTGTGTGTGTGTGTGAGTGAGAGAGAGAGAGAGAGAGAGAGGAGGGGTGAGGTTAAGCCAGGCTACAGATGCAGCAGAGCAGACAGGCATCTGTCCCGTACATCTGCCGCAGCGTCTACAGCAGAGCAGCCCTGTCACAGGACCCCCTGTGAACACACTCAAACACACACACACACGAAGAGCAGGGGGGCGGGGACACATTACCACACACATGCACGGTGAAATAGCTCAATTAAGATGATCAGACAGTAATTAGTTTGCACCTTGTGCATGACAAAAGGTAGATTACACGCAATTGTAGTGTGGGGCTTTGGGTTAAAGCATTAACAATCAGCCACTTGAGCCTCCTTTTACAAAGCTAGGAGACATGGCCTTCACACACACACACACACACACACACCTCACTGTTGATGCCTGACCTCGATGAGCCGTGTAAGCCTCTGACACACTGACATAAAAATGGGAAAATGTGGGATATTGCTACAGCTTGCGCTCACGTCAGCTCTGATCATTTGCTACATGGTAAACAGAGTAAATCTTCCCGCTTTGACTTTTTGGCATCAATGACAAAAATTGGGAAAATGAAAACACGTAAACAGAGTCTGAATTAAAACAGCGCTGACACGGAGGGGTCGTTCCTTGAGTGACATCACGGATCACTCAGGAGAATATTTCAGCGGGTACTCGCACAGTGTTGGTATAAATGGTACGGCGGGTATAATCGGGTCCTAAAAGACATGGCGACTCAAACACACAGATCGATCCAGTGTGACCAGAGAACAGAAATTAAAAAAAAAAAATAGCTGCTGCTTCTAATTGTAGCTGAAAATCAGACTCAAATATCTCATTCGTGCCATTGTCGGTACAATATCTGCAGATATGTTGGTATCAGCATTTATAACAACCGATAAATGGCAACAAATGTTGGGGAAACTGGCTTTTGTTTTGTGTGTCTGACAGAAAATAAACACACCTGCCCATATCTTGAATTGTTAAAATCACAAAATCGGTTGGTTTTTAAAGTCCTTTAAGTCAAACCTTACGCGCTCATTAGACTGTCCTTCCCTTATCAGTAATTTCCAAATTTTTATATTTGGAAATTTATACTTTTTAGGCAAACTTGGCAAACCAGCCTGTATTCTCATGTTTAGTCAGTTTGTGTAAATTTGTGCAAGTGAATGTGTCTGAACCCTAGAAGTGTGTGTTCCAGTTGAGTAGCCTGCCTGACAGTGTGGACCTCCAGGACCTGGAGGTTTGGCTGCCATAAAAAGCTCCTGCGGGACGCTGCGCCGTTTTAGAGCAGCACCCAAAGAAAACCTGCGCACACGAAGACTCTACGGCAGATTGACGGGCCAACAAAGACCAGAAACATATTCCCATGAACTAAAAGAGCTCCGTTGTGCCTTTCGGCTGTTTGTTAAAGAGTGTTTTGTGTCGGTCATATTTCTGGCCATCAAAAACCATCAGACGAATCGAAGGGCCAGTGCGAGCCAGCGGACTGGCAGCACATGAATAAAGAGGGGGACACATCAAAAGGTGCAGGGGCCCCTTTTTCCAAAACCACGCTCGGCTGTTCCAGGCAACACGCAACCCCCTCATTTTCCCCGCCGAGTGCCACGCGCAAAAGCCGAGACACACACACACACTCTTTGTTATTCAGAACAGCAAACACCAATAAGCAAACAAGTGCGTGCACACACACACACTCCCTAAAAAGCAACCCACATCATCCATCAACGCTCTGGATTCACCCAAATGTTACTCCAAGTGACTTGGAGCAAACTTAAGAAGAACACAATAATCAAAAGCTTGCAGTACTGCTCGTCAAAAAAAGCTACACACAGTAAGACGAGTACAGCGCAGAGAGCGCACATTTGGAACGTGAGGCCTCAGGAAGGGTTATTTATTGCTTCGCTAGCTTGTTTCTCCACAAACAACTGCAAAAATAGCACGGTTCATTTCAACACAGGCACATTAAACAGTCCTAAAGGAGGCGAGTCTGCAGGGATCTGAGTAATGAGCGATCAATAGCAGAACAAAAATGAGGTAATACAGCAAAGCTGGGGTCAACAGAAAGCAGCTGTGCAGGACTGCGCAGTAAAGCTGCTCATGTCTCACGCTGTTGTAGCATCAACAACAATGTTGCAGCTCGTCGGCAGCGGTTTTTGGAGATGCTTTACTAATCCTCTGTTGCCGCTTCTGAAGATCATAGCCTGAAATTAGCTCCTTGCCAGCCCAAATGACTGTATGTGCCAAATCTACTAGTGAATATAAAATAATTAAAACGCTGGAGTGAAAATTATAGTTAAAAACAAAAAAAAGTTCCTGTTAAGAAGAAAAACAAAAGCAAGGTATTTATTACTCCTGTAGTGGTGTCAGTCAGGGCCGTGCAAGTGGACACGAGATTTGTTAATATTGATAGCTTGTCAATTAAGGGGATTTTTTAACTAACTTCCACACTGATGCACTACTAAGTCAACACCGTCACTGACAAAGATTCATATTAAACCGTTTCTGCAAAGCCACAGTTACACGTGTACCTTAATGTATCACCAACGCTTGCAACACAGACGGGTCTGGGCGTGCACCAGTGCATGTACAAAGTTCATGCTTGGACTTCTGCATGCTTCGAAAGGTAATGTGCGTGAGTCATGTGTGTCTGTGTACGTCTGTCGTGTGTGTGGGTGTAGTGGCTGAACGGACCGATCATGATCATGATCTAACAACAGAAAACAGGCTAAAGAAAGAAAAGGAAAAAAACTGCATGAATTATAAAACTAACGGTCTAAGCAAAAAAGAAAAGAGAAAAAAATCACTTAACTTGATGCGCTGATAATCAGCTGATACCCACCCACTAATGTAAACACCCAACACTAGTGTCAGTGTGCGCCTCTTATGCTTCACCCTTTGAGTTTTTAAGTAATCATTAATGATTTGAAGTAGCCTCAAACTCATGTTTTTAACACAAAAAAGGGGGGGGGGGGTAAATTGTGTAGTTTTTGATGGGTTTTTTTCTTTCTTTTTTTTTTTTTTGT
>VUQR01001348.1:18747-31043 GCA_015108515.1 Hemichromis elongatus
CGGCGCTTACAGCTGACTCTGGATCAGCTTCCACACCCCGCTCCTCTCAAGCCGCCATCACTTCTGCTGACAAATATAACCCGACAAAACCGACTTGGGATCAGGATACGGCAACAAAGCTCCAGCAGTTTAAACTCTGCCCCCTTTTCCCTAAAACCCAAGCAACCTGTTGAGTGTCACAGAGTGGTGAGGGCAGGGTGTTGGCGCAGCGCGTGGAGAGAAGTCGCAGCTTCAGTGTCACGTATCCGTCCGCTCGTGAGATATTTCCTCGTGATTTGCTTGTCGCTGCTCAACACAAAGGTAAGTGCCGAAACAAAGAAATGAGCTCACATTTCTCCCAGCAGTCACTTCCTCCTCTGTTTTCCTCAGTCGCGGGAATTTGTTAAAAAAGTTACAGTTTTGTTTTTCTCAGCTCAAAGTGTTCATCTTATTTCGGGCTAATTTCAAGGGGTCGCGCTAACATTTAGGTTGTCATCTTAAAAACGAAGAACTTTTGAAAAAAAAACTTTCTTATTGTGTTTTTCTACACTCAGTGACTCAAATAAGATGAGTTACGTCTCAGGTTTATTGCCATCGAAATAAATAAATATATAAAACGTATGCGGAAAAGCAGAGCGTCAGGCGCCTATAACGTTTATTTGGCTGTTTCCATCGATTCCACCAGTGCCAGGACAACGGAACTGCGCGCGTCTTCGCGTGCGCGTGTCCATCACCTTCTTTTCTTTTTCTAAAGCGTTCCGCAGGCTTAATGTACACCAGCTTTTTGTAGATGAGCTCTTGTTTAAACTCACCAAATAAGAGAAAAAAGTCAAATAAATATTTGCAGCATATTTTATCGCACCGATAGGAGTTTGGATAAAATATAAAGCGCACATCATCTTTTCAGTTGTAAGATTTCCTATTTTAGACTTTTCTAATGTGCTCATACCGTAGGCTGTGTACACCGTCTTTTTAACGGGACTGCAAAATGGTATGTGTGACCAGCTGATAAGAGCAGAAGTGACTGTGTGCCACCAGGACAGAGTGGGACAAGGACACAGGCAGTCAGATTATGTTGCACAGGACATGCATAGCATGCTGCTAATTTATCAAAGCAATCATTTCATCATCACAGTTTCAGATACAGACTTTGCCTGTGCGAAGAAGACTCTGCAAGGAGTTCAGCTATGGAGCAAATGAGTTAAATTTCCACCAAAGTAAAGCCTTCACAGAGGAAGATATGAAACAAATAACCACAGTGAGGCTGTGAAATATGTTGTGCAAAGCCATGATGGAAGTGCTGCAGAGCAGATGTATTCTTTGGAAAATGATAATCAACTCTCTCCCAACAGTTCTTCCCTATTTTGAGTGTGATGTAAGCTAAGGGGCACAAATTAGGATAATAGACTGATAATATAATAGAAGAGATGGTAAGAGGACAGGACAGAAGCTAAATAGGATGATCTTGTGACGATATTAATTTCACTTAAATGGTTAAAGTATTTACAAGGGAGTTTTCTGTCCTTTCTTAGCTTAGACAGACTTGGCTGCACGTCCTCTGCACCTCACAATAATGACAAAAGCCTAGAAAGAAAATGGGAGCAGCAGTGGAGAGAAAAGCGAGGACGAGGGAGTGCTCTTTGGTGGCACACTTGCTGCTCACCTTTCCTAATTGCATCAGTTCAGTGGCTGACAAACACAAATTTAGAAACTGCAACAAGAAGACATTGATTTTAGATCAGCCATGTGACCGTGACCTTCAGAGCATTTCCTTTCCTTCTCGGGGACAATATTGGAAGTGAAACAGATGATAGAGGTCTTACAAAAATGTTTGTGTGAGTAGCTGTTAGCATTTGGGAGATTGATGGGTGGAAGGGGAGATGAAATTATGGAAATGTACTGTCTCTGTCGATCTGCTGAGTATGACTCCACAGCACGAAGACTGTTTCTAGCCACTCACTGTGGTTTCCACGAGTGATTCATGCGTCTAGTATGCTCCACTCCCTCTCTGTGTCCCTCCTCTTCCCCTCTCTTGCCCAACCGCACTCTCCCTCATCTTCCTCTTTCCAACTCACTGTCAGCTTAAAGCCTAAATCTTCAGAACTTTACATCATGTGATTTTTTTCTTGCCCTCTTTCTCTTTTGTCCCTCTTTCATTTTCTTGCCAGTGCTGATCTCCTCCACTTCTTGCCTCCTCCTTCCTTTCTCTGTTGCTTATTTGTTTCTCGTTACCCGTCAATGGAGTCCACACAGCTTTGTGTTAGCAGAGCACATTATCTGGTTGCTGTTATCAGACATTTTATTTCCAGACTTTCACTTCTAGAGAATCATCAAACGTCGGACTCACAAAGTGAGCTCTGTCTGGGGCGAGTAAAGGAAAAGTCTTGGTCACAGTAAAGCGGGTTCACACAAAGACTTCCCTGTGGGCGTGTGACTCGTACAGGATGTGTTGCATACTGGAATTCACTGCTTCTAATTTAGGAATAAAAAAATGTCTCTGAAAATAGGCAGCTGGCTTTGTAGTGCATTATACGACCACCAGTGCCCAGCCTTCAAACAGGTGGACGGGGGGTGGGGGGATTGTTGGAAGACAGACGCAGAAACCAAGTCATACATGCTGTAAACACGCACATGGTAAAGAAAGCTCTAATATTAAGACTTAGAGTGTAGTTATAGCGTACTGCATGTGTTTTTTATACACGCGTACTTACATTACTGATTCATTTTGTACTTTACCCTCGTGGCTAAAAACATGGTTAAGCAGCTTAAGAATGATCTGGTGGAACAGGCAGTTGGCTCACATTCAAAGCTGAAGTGCTCACATGTTTGAGTGCTTTGCTCATTTCATTCCCCAAAGATCATCTTCTTGACGCTGAATGGTATTCGAGGAGTGCTCCTTGCGTATTTTGGATCCCCACGATCCTCCAGTAGCACCAGCATGAGGAAAAAAGTCTGATGGCAAAATTTTCACGTTACTTAAAAATCAGTTAGCAGAAGCTGTACACACTTGTTAGCAAAAGTCAAAGTGGAACGTAGCTGAAGTTTGTTGCGTAACCTCGCTTGTGGAAAAGGAAGGAGAAGAAGTGTGAGTGTACAGAGTAAAGAGCCTATCTGCAAGGGAGTTTGTAAGGGAAGGGATAAACGAGAGGGCGCTGGTGAAAGTGCAAGGACGTGCAGAAGCGTGTCCAAGAACTGAAGAGTAGAGGAGAGGTCTGAATGGACTGGAGGGCACTGGAAAGGTGACTGGAGCTTAAAAAAAAGATCTGTGTGAAACAGCAGTGTTTAAACAAACATGCGATTCTTGAACACTTTTAGATGAGGACGGAGAAGATGAAGTGAAAGAACACAGCAAGCGAGCATGAGAAGGAGTGTAAAGCCCCCCCCGAGGTCAGGAAAGAGAGGGATGCTCCCAGTGCTGACAACAAAATGTGAGGGATAGTCGGAGACAGGCGGGGAGAGCCAGAACAGAAAGCTCTTTATCTGTGGAGCAGAAGAAGCTCCGCGGGGAGTTGGTGCCTGCATTCATGAATATGGGTTTTTAGTGCTTATCTAGAAACATTTGTAATTTCCAAGAAGGCCCGAAACCATAACTGAATTAGATCAGAAACAGCAAGATGATTAGCTAGTAATTCTTGTAGGTTTTTAAACAAAAATACAATATATATTGATGCATTTAAACTTGGAGGATTTGCAGCTTTTCTTGTTCTTTTATACGTGAAACATCTAGTAGTTGTGTAAATGTGAGTTATTGATGAATATACTCCATAGTCTGGCCAAGTCTGAACACTTTACTTACACACCAGGTGGTTTGTTCTTATCTTTCTACAAGTCATGAACACAATGATTCAAAGACACACCTTCATCACTTACTGCTCAGCCCCACCCTACACTAACATTTGTGTTAGATATGATCTTTCAGTAGGAGCAGGGAGGGCCACCTTTCTCTTCCCCGCCTGACCTTTCAGCTGCCCTTTTTTTCCATCTTTGTTCTCTCTTACTGTCTTTCTATCTGCTTTTTCTGTCTTTGTTTCTTCCACCTCTCTCTCCCCCGGTGCCTTTCTAACAAGGTAAACCATTCTCTAGTGGTTGTTGGCCTGTTTCCAGCAACTGTGCATTCCCCCCGGCTCGCCTTGGGTTGCTGTGGGGAGGCGCTACGATGGAGGCGCTCGTCCTGATCTTCTTTTTCTCCTCTTTGCTGCCAAGCTTCGAAATACCAGCAGCTGAAGAGGGAGACACATTGTCCTTGCTTACATTCTTTATAGTGATCACCATGTCTCTCTTTTACACAAGCAAAAATGCTAGAAGATAGCAGATAAATTGACCAATTTTATCATTTTGTATATAAAATGACAAATGGAAAAATACAGGTTTTGTCAAAGACCCGTCAGATAATGGGTAGGTGTCTGCTTTTGTCTGACCATCAATCCAAAATCCAAAGCTAGTCCTTCCTATATCAAGTATGATGGAGAAAATCAATAATTTCTCGTGAAACTAAAGGAAATAGTAGTTTAATGGGAAACAGATGGAGGTAAATAGAAAGCTGTTACTAGTTTCAGGACAGTTTAAAGAAGCTAAGTGAGTCATCAAATTTGACAAGTAACTAGGGCTGCATTCAGACCTCTTATGGCAGTCTTTCAATTCACAGACAAATGTTGCAATACATACACAACAGTCCTGCAAAATTTGTGGCCCCCATCTGGTTTGTTTGGTGTAAGGTGGCCACAAAGCTCAGTCAGAGCCCTCTGTCTTTAATGTTATCTTAACTTTTGTGTCTGGCCTCATGCAAACAAAATTCAATCCAAGGCAGTCATTACTAAAAGCTCCTTCTGCTTCTCCTCCATGGATCAACAGCTTTTCTCCTTGTAAATTTCCACCAGGAGCACGATGGTGAATAATCCCAAAAAGAATCTAGTAGCAGTCTTACAAAAAAAAAAAAGCCCTAATCCTGCCGACATCCTAGATCTTTGCAAAGGTCTTATAGTCTTTGACTAAAGACCAACACATTGTATCAAGATGTCAGGGCACGCCAGACTTTTGTCCTTTTGTAAAGGTTTCCAGTGTGTGAATGTTTGTGCTAAGTGGAAAATCACAGCCCTGTTTTATTTTGGAGGGGTGGTTTAAGGCGTGTCCTTTTCGAGGGGACACGATACCCCTGCTCCGATATCCCACCCGACACAGCACAAACACCTCAGAGAGTGTGTTTAATATGGGTGCACTTTAAGGAAAAATATTTCTCTACAAAAAATGGCACAAGTTTATATAAGATGTATAACCGATTAATTATATTTTAATAATAGACACTAGAAATATGTGAAGGTTCTCAGTCATCCAAGTCATCGTAGTCTAAGGAGCTGGGAAAGAAAAGCATGTGGACTTATTTGAGTTTCTTGACGTTTCATATCTCATCTGAGAAGCTTCGTCAGTTCATGAAATGAAGAACTGAAAAAGCTAATTTACAAAGAAGAAGACTTAAAAAAAAACTGGACAGTCACCATAGCTGTGGCCACGTGATATATAAAGCATGATTACATTAGACCGTGGTCAAATAGAAAGTTTCTATTAAAGCTATGGAACATTAAAGCTTCGGTGCTTTAGGATGGCAGCAGTGCAATGCAGTAAGCATAAGAGATGTAATTCTCCTGTTAAGGTTCCATTAGAGCACTTTGTGTCCATCAACATCAGCTCAAGTTTCTGTGTGTGAGAATAAAGCAGGAGGGACCACTTTGTGTCCATTTGAATTTGATCAAATGACTTTGTGTGTGTTTCAAAGGGGACAAATGCATGTCCTGCAAGCGTATCTCTGTGTGTTTAGTCCTTTTAGTGCCCCTCAGAAAACACGGTGAGGCTAAATGTTGCATCATGTCTGTTGACTTTGTTGGCTGGTATTAGCCAGAGCCTTGTACTGACTAGAAGTTAATGGTTTCAGTCAACATGCATGCACAAGTGAAACATGAAGTTGCAAACGTGGTTTCTGTCTTGTTTTAAGTGGATGTTTCAGCTAACTAGAGCTTGTGTTTCTGTCCTTATGTAAATCCTGAAGATGTTGAAGATCTGTGCTTTGGTGTTAATGACAAGTAAGTAAAACTCATGTCTTTTTATTTAGTGTGGGGGAAAATTGTAACGTGTCTCCTTTTTAAAAAAAAAAAAATTTAAATGAGAAACTGAGTTGTTTTCATTCATTTGTTAAATCGGAAACCTGACCAGCTAGCTTCACTTCCTTCTAACAGAGCCTGCAAGTCTGTCTCCTGTCAGCACATTGTACAAATATTTGAGGACTCCAGATAACGTGGTGGGGGAGAAAATAGACAGCAGAGTTCATGAGTGGCTACAGATATCATCTGGTCACTGGTTGTGACTTCAGTCTTGGTTTAATGAGGTTTACAGTAATGCAGTGATGTAGAAAGTATATGCTCCTTTCTGATTTCGCTTTTTCTTGCAAATCAAATTGAAATACTAGACAAACACTACCTGGGTAAATACAAAATGCTTTTTTAAAAGGATGATGTAATTTATTAAGTGAAAAAAGGCTATCTAAACCTACCTGGTCTTGTATGGGAAAAGTAAGTGCCTCAATTAAAGTTATGAATTAAAAAATACTTAAAGACTGCATTGACAGATCACGCAGGAAGTCACAAAAGAACCCAGAATAACACCTGAAGAAATGCAGGCCTCACTTTGTCTCAGTTAAGATCAGAGTTCATGATTTAACAACAAGAAAGAGACTGTGCAAAAATGGCCTCCATTGGAGAATTCAAAGGAGAAAACCACATTTAAGTATGATGAATGTGCAAAATAACAAAACAAGAAATAAGGAAGTGGGGGGAATACATTTTCATAGCACCATATGTGGAGCTAATTTCTGATATTGTAATTTCCATTGATAATGAAGTGAGGCTTCATCAAATGGAAACAAGATGATATTTGATGAAACAGAGCTTCATTTATAATTGTAAACACAAAAGCTTTAGGAAGTTTTTATGAATTGCCACTGAGGGAATGTCATTGCCTTTCTTTGAATGCTGCATGAAAAAGTTTAACATCAACACCCACATCCACGATCTCTGTTCAACAGCACGAGATTCCTCTGGCTCTGTTTCACTGTTGTGCGTGTCTTTGTGTCTGATCCTTTGCAGTTGTGTCTCTGGTGTTCGCAGAAGAACAGAACTGTAAGTACAGTCCTGGACGTCACATTCAAAAGAGTCTAATGTTTGAAACCTGTCCTCCTGATTAAGCTACCACTATTTAGTAACTAGGCCTCTGATAATATCATTGATGATAATAATATTTAGATATTTCTGATTGTTTCCAGTGTGTTCTCTTTTAACTGATCCTCTTTATTTCTGTTCCTACAGCGGAAGATGATCCCTTCACCTTTGGTATTTATCTGTGACTTTATTACTGTCTTTTATCAGTTGATTAAAATAAGAAGAAGATGCCTTATGTGTCATCGTTACACTCTTATCTGTTATACAAATAAGGGTGTAACGGATAAAAGAAGAATGCAGTATAAATATTGCTGGGTAAATGTCTATAACATTTAACTACTTGACCTTTTGTCTGGCTATTTTGTGACTGCTTGTTGTTGTTGTTGTCTAATGGCAAACACGTTGTGTTCATGCAGACTATCACAGACTGCGTGTTGGAGGCCTTATCCTAGCTGCTGTTCTCTGTCTCATTGGCATCACCATCCTTCTCAGTAAGTGGCAAAATACTCAGATACACATACATGCACTGCCTTATAGAAATGTATGCACAGCTATAAATAGACTCCATCAAAGGTAAGCAGACATCATCAAGTCTTTGCTTCTTTTCTCTCGCTTCAGGCGGCCACTGCAGGTGCAAGTTCAACCAGAATAAGAGGTGATCTTTCATCTAAATATTTAGAAAACATTTGTGTAGCAGGAGTGAACTAAAGCTGCAGCCACACTGGAAATGTTTTGCAGTGATGTGCCCACCAGAGACCACAGAAAGCGAGTCACATTTGACTTCCAAGTGACTACGGGTTAAATAACCACTAGCAACATGAAGCGGCCGAGACTTTCTTGTGGCCTTTTGTGGCCCTTCCAGCCAAGTGCTTGAAGCAACTACCAATGAGAACACAGGATACTGCTGATTGACAGGCAACCAAAGCCTGTAATATCTGCAACCGACCCTCAGTTTCAAAGCAATGCATAAGAAACAAAGCACTTCCAGTGTGGACGGAGCTTAATGACGCTGCATATAAAATATCATTTTGCACTTCATGTTAGGCTTTTGTTTTGCTTTTTCAACCCAAATTCTGGAATTCTTGCTTGTCTTTGCAGACGGAGGACAGGAAGCAATGCTCAGCAAATGCTTACCGATCAAGGTAATGCATACATCCGGATTAACAACACTCTTTACCTTAATAACTGGTTCACAAACTAAAGATGCACCAGTCGACCGGCCAGAGACTGTTGTTCCAGCATTTTCACCCTGAACCAGTGACCGACTGGTCAGCCTCACATATGTCCCATTACAGTCCCTTTAATCTCCCATTCAGCAAATGGTGTGTAGGCTCCTCTTGGAGTAAAGACAAAGTTCTTTAAAATGGAAGAACCACCACATAAATGTTTATAACAAAAACCCTCATTAGACACTTAAATCACACTTCACCCCGCTGGGCATCGAGTTCTTAAAGACGTTAACAAGGGCAAAGTTGCTAAAGCTAAAGCTAGCCCGAGCTCAGAGCCAGCAGCCTCATTATGGGCAAAGATTGAGAGCAGTTAGGAGGAAAATCAAGTGGAAAAGAGGAAAAACGTTGATGTCCTGTCATGTGATGAAGTTATAAACATTGGTAATTAAATATTTTGTTCCTTTACAGGACACTGTATTTCTGCTTTCTAATGCATACCGTACACAGTACTGTATGTGTGCATGATGTGACTTATGTGAAGCCGGATAAACAGCTTCGTCTGCTATTAAAATATTCACAATTTCATTACCCACTGGGCATTCTGCCAAGACCTTAAGTTATATATACTCGGTCCATCTGCTTCACTGTAGACATCCCTGTGGTTCTCTCTCACACCCGCACACACACACACGCGCTGACACAGAATGAAAAACGCTCACAGTGCTGGACTGAGATGGCACCGACCTCGCTGTTCAACAGGTGCAGGGACTCTGGGTGTCTGGCAGGCAGAGAAAGGAAGGAAAAGGGAAGGCAACAAGTACTGCTGTTTCATTTAACTTTGTAATTTTTAGGTTTTTATTTTAAACACAGAAATATTGTTAATTTGTATGCTCTGTGCTGGTGTCGTTGATACTGAGGCCAAGCTATTTTGATTTTAGCAGCGTTGATGTAGGAAAAACACACAGGTGGCCCATATGGAAAAACACTGGGTGTGTATATAGGCAACTCAGCAGCATCCCACAGGGGCATACTGCACTGACAGGCAGTTTCCACTCACAGGCCCACACACACACACACACACACACACACACACACTCTTCCTCCTCTGACATTCATTCTCAGCTAATGAGCAGCATATTACAAAGAGTAGATTTCCTACAAAGAGCCACAAACATTCGTCATTTTACATAAAATTATGATTGCTACATTGTTACAGCCTCGCTTGCCATGGTGAGCTGGTGGAGTTTTTTTCAGTATTTGCATTTCTTCTTTCCTTTTTTTAATGCCTAATAAAAAAAGTCACGCATGTGTGTGTGTGTATGTGTCTGTCTGTAGGTCGTGCCTGCGACTGCTAGATGTCAGCCACAACACACCGACTTCCCAAATCTGCGAGCAACAGACACCACAGAGGATGAGCACGGAGACTCATGACGCCCCACCACACCCTGCTGTTGTTTATTTAGAGAGATAAACAAAGAGTAGTCTGTGTGCACCTGATCTGAGGTGTGGCACTTTCTACCTGAGCTACTGATCTTCAGTCTCCCCCTCAACCCATACACCCATGTTCACACACAGACACACACATACATATATATATATATATATATATATATATACACATATATGTGTGTGTATATATATATGTATATATATACACACACACAAACAGTTTTGCCACTTTCATTTCAATCAGTTTACCTTATTCGATACTGCACACTGTACAAAAAAAATTAAACGAATAAATCGATATTAACCAGCTGTGATACCCGGCTGCTCACAACAGAAATGGGTCATTGACACATAGGTCTTTTTTATGTTAGTAGTTTTTAATGTATCTAAGTAAAATAGTAGCACAAACCTATTCCCAAATAAATGTCTCACACTATTCCTCATACCTGTACTGTATGTCTGAGTCAAACATTGATGTAGAGTAGTCACTTACTGTGGCCAGCCTAACCCTGTATCTGTGCTTTTGTGTTAATTATATGAAATCCATGTATTCATGAGTAATTAGGGTGCTGCTGGGAATTCATCAAAATCTGTTCGTTTCCATGTTTTGCCTTTTGAAAGAGTGTAGTGGATTGCACTGTTCAGAGAGTCCTGTTTCTATAAAAGAAATGCTGAAACACCTATGACCTGTGCTCTTTACTTCTTACTTTTTTACAAACAGGCTTTTATAAAGTTTCAGATTAAGGCCTGCTGTACAATACCAGTATACTGAAGGCAGTAAGACAGTGGAGACAAAAATCATGTAGTTGTTGAGAGTGAGCTGTGTTTTTTCCAACAGCTGAACGAGGCTTAGCTCAATACGCTTCCTACAATTCTGTGCTGTGTGTGTGATTATCTGAGAGAGGTTTTAAGGACTAAAGAATTGGAAAGATTCACCTCTCACGGGTGTAACACGCTGCAAGCAGTAGGTGTGGTGAATTTAAATACCTCGGGTCAATGTTCTAACGCAACGGACAGTTCGCAACAAAGGTGAGGAATAGTGAAGGCAGGGTTAAGTGGGTGGTCAGAGTGGTGTCAGAGGGGGTTTGTGACAGAAGGTGTCAGTAAGACCTGGTCTGATGTTTGGTTTGGAGATTATGGCACTGACAAAAAGGCAGGAGGCCGATATGGAAGTAGCAGAAGAATGAAGATATTCACTGGGAGTGAGGAGGATTAACAAAATCGGAAGTAAACATATCTGAGGGGCAGCTCAGGTGGAGCAATTTGGAGAGGAATGGCTGTCAGGGGGATAGCAGGAGGACCACAAAGAAGGTTCATGGATTTAGTAAAGGAGGGCAGAGGGTTGGTGTGACAGGTGGAAGCTATGGACAAGGTGAGATGGGGGCAGATCCCTGTGGTGACCCCTAAAGGGAGCACCCAAAATGAGAAGTTAACCACCTTTCTAAAGGCTGTGTGCCATGTTATGTATCAATTGATGATTTCCTCATCTATTGGGAAAAAAAAAAATTGTGAAAGGATTTGAGGAAGTCACTGTATACAAGAAAAAAAACCTACAAGGAACAAAAACAAAAAAAGATGTCATCTCTGGGCCTTCAGGTGCCTTGGGAGTAAAAACAGACAACTTTAAAGTTGAAAGAGCTACATTACCCATGTTCAGTGAACACAGGCTGCCACTGCATCCACAAAAACAATCCACAAACTCCCGTAGCTTCTGTCTTTTAAGATGACCTGAGGGGCCTGAGGAAACTTGGTTACAAAGTGCTGTCTTTGTACTATTTTCAATTACACATAATGCTTTAATTGTTTCAAAATGGTTGCGCTAGTTTTAATATCAAAAAGGGAGCTCACATAGAGCATCCTGTGAAAGTTAAATGGGTTTCAAAGTAAGTAAGTGAATAGAAGTACAGTGAGTGGCCTTCATAGCAGAGAACGTCCATAGTGACGCTTAGCGACAGCTTCGTTATTAGAAATGCTCTGGCGCCATCTAGTGGACAATCTATTTCTCCCTGCCCTATTAAGGTAAACAGACCGCATAATGAGCCTTCCCGTCATATGTATGGAGGACAACAAGAGCCACACGCATTGAAATAAAAATTTCTGTGCTTAATTAATGAATTGTAAAATAAAATCTGCATTTGTAAATTCATTTTTGAATTCCAATTTAATAAACTGCATTTCAAAAACCTTTTTTCAATTGCACTTTAATAGACTGCATTTATATTTTCAGGCGAGAATGTAGCTGTGTAAACTTCAAATATCTGCTTGGTTTATCAAGACATCACATATTTGCAAACGTGCTCTGACGGTTTTGGAGACGCCTGTTCCCCACCAGCTCGATAGCTAGCCGGCTGGCGAGAACACTGAACTCCCGGCACATCCCCCCGCAGTCTTCCGCTATCAGGTTAAACATGATATATAAGTCACTTAGATAACTTAAACATGTTATTTTTTGACCTTTTTTAGTGTTTTATTTCTTCCTGAGTAAATCAGCTTG
>VUQR01001351.1:8604-19349 GCA_015108515.1 Hemichromis elongatus
TCAGCAGAAACACACACACACACACACATTTGATGCCAACCAAGCTCAAAACAAACCTATTATCTAATATGAGATCCTAACCTAAACTGTATGAATGAAAGGCTTCAGGACAAATGAAGCATAGAAAATTTAAATAGTCAGTAAAAAAGCACACCTGCTGATATATGTGTGCATTGTTGAACTTGCCTCAGACAATCAGTTAAATGATACACACATCTGTATATAAATAAAGAGAAAACAATTAGTTTAGTTAATATTTTGTACGTGGTTGATGCAGATGATTATCCAGCTGCTCACTTTAATTTGCTCTCTTTGTTCTGCAGAGGAGGAGAAGGTTGCCTTTGTGAACTGGATCAATAAAGCTCTGGAGAAGGATCCAGACTGCAAACACGTTCTGCCCATGGATCCTAACAGCAACGACCTGTTCACCGCCATGGGGGACGGGATCGTTCTCTGGTATGTTATCTTTCACAGGAACAACGGCTGACTTCCTGAAAACTTCACTCACGCTTTTTAATTCAAGATTTCACCCAGTTGTTCTGCTTAGACCTTTATAATAGCTTTCTTCTGGAGAATAGACAGATTTAGTAAGAGACGTGGCATCAGCAGTTATACGTACTGCACCTTTAAAGCAGGCAGGTTTGATATCTCTATACTGAAGCCCTGCAGCCTGATAGACTGAGAATGATAAGAAATTTTGAAACTTTAACAAAGTGCTGGATAATTTCTTTTAGCATCACAAAAAATATTTTATCATCAGCAATCAGCCATCAGTTATTGTAGATTATAAGACAAACTCATACTACTGAGGCTCTGTGGTACTGTAATGATGCACAGCACTGGACAAATTCACATAGATGTGATTTACAGCTCTTAAGAAATCCATTAGCCGACCACCCGGTGTGACGTTTGTGCCACAGCTGCCCTAAACACTGTTGGTAATTATCAAAATCAGGTTTTTCTGTAACTGTTAATAAATAAGTATGTGCAAGCTGTTTAATTAAAATATTAAAATATTAAAATATAATTATTGTTTTTTATCCATGAAGTTTTAGTTTACTCTTTTCCAAAAGATAAAAAATTATTATAATTACTATGATTATTTTCATATTTTTTATTAAGATGCCAAATTAAAGTTATTTACTTACATTTTTGAATAGAACATCAGTGTTAGCGGTTAAATGTTATGGCTCAAAGATTTTTTTTAAATATTTGTGTCTTCTAGTTTTTACGAGAAATAGATTTAGTAAGCATGTGCTGCATATGTTTTACAGATGTGCTTGGGTTGGATATTACTTTAGTTTTAAGTAGGTATAAAAAGTTTACTGGTTGGTTATAAACCAAAAATTTGAACGAATGTAAACTTGTAATAATCTTCAGATCTCCTAAACATATATTTTATTCACAAGAGAAAACAGGAAACAAATGTTTCCCTTGGGGCATTTTACTACGTCATGAACACCAAGAAAATGTGTCACTGTTAAAAAAAAACAAAAGATGAAATCATTTTAAATTTGATGGAAGCAACAGGTCTAAAAAAAAGTTGGGACATGTTTACCACCATATAGCATCTTCCGTAAACTTGTCACATTTGTTTTTTGTTTCATGATGTACAGCATCAGCACCTGGATTCTTACACAAGCTGTTGTAGTAGATACAGTGTGCTGCTTAGCCGTGTCTGATCGGGGGCTTCTTGAAAGACAATATCTGGAAGGAAGCACGTGTTCTAAACCCTATGAGCACTGATGGCACCTTTCCAGATGTGCAAGTTTCCAGTTCCATGAGCCCTAATCCTCTCATGTATCATCACAGATGCAGGCTTTTGGACTGGGCATGCACTTTTGGAAGTAGCCATGCATGCCCATGACAAAACCAGCCTGTTTTTAAAGCAGTGCCGCCTGAGTGTCTGATTCAGTATTGACTGTCAGCCTTGTCCCTCCTCACAGAGATTTCTCTAGAGTCTCTCAGTCTGTTAATATTGTGTACTATCCATGTAGATTTGAAGATTCGTGAACCTCTACCCCTCTGTACTTCTTTGCTAGGATATTTTAGCTTCAGGGACATTAAAAGAATGTAGCTTTCATCAGTTCTACTTTAGAAATGGGGGGAAAAAGTTCTTATATCAATCTGGATGTTTTTCCTCTCTTGTTAGTAAAATGATCAACCTGTCTGTAGCCGACACCATCGATGAGAGAACAATCAACAAGAAAAAGCTCACACCCTTCACCATCCAGGTGAGACTCTCCTTGATTCTGGCAAAGATTCTCGTCTTCTTTACCCGCCACTGTGCGCAATCAGTAGTCTAACAGAGTCTCTATGCACGGGATAACTTACTGCTTGATCTAACAGGAGAACCTGAACCTGGCTCTGAACTCGGCATCAGCCATCGGCTGCCATGTGGTGAACATCGGAGCTGAGGACCTGAAGGAGGGCAGGCAGCATCTGGTCCTGGGCCTGCTGTGGCAGGTCATCAAGATCGGGCTGTTTGCTGACATCGAGCTCAGCAGGAATGAAGGTGTGTGTGTTTCTAATTTAAGACACATTAAGAATACAATGGAAGCTAAAATGGACTAATAAATGACCACAGATGTTAAAGGAATACCTTTGGAAGTGATATTATTTACTTGCTGAGGATTAGATTTATGTATTTAAGACAAAAACAAAGCCAAAGCCACAAGCTGCTTTTCCAGTTGCAAACCAGCTAATCTATACTCACTCCATGGACATGAGGATGTTTCTAATATGTGAACATGTGCGTGCAGCACTGATCGCTCTGCTGCGGGATGGAGAGAGTCTTGAGGATCTGATGAAACTTTCCCCCGAGGAGCTGCTGTTGCGTTGGGCCAACTATCACCTGGAGGAGGCGGGCTGTGGCAAGATCAACAACTTCAGCAACGACATCAAGGTATTCACACAAACACACACATTCTGGGCCTTGTGTGTTATGCATAAGCAGTCTAAGGCCCAGACACACAAGCTGAGTTTAAACCAGAATACTGAAAACAAGCGAACAACATCAGCGAAAGTAAAGCTAACTCTGTGTTCTCAGAGTCCGGCAGACCAGATGGAGAAAAGACCTGGTGTAGCCAGTGTTGTGATCACCTTTATTCTTAAAAGAAAGTCAAATCAGCCTACATGTATTTTTCATCGATACAGACAGACACACGTTAAAGGCCTTTTCTTCTCTAAAGTGTAAAGTTATTGTCTGGCTGTTAGAAGGTAACCTTTCCAAACTGTTTGTTCCAGGACTCGAAGGCGTACTACAACCTGCTGAACCAGGTGGCACCCAAAGGAGATGAAGAGGGAATTCCCCCCATTGCCGTTGACATGTCCGGACTCCGGGTAAGACACGCTAACGTGTATCTGACAGCTGTAGTTGGCAGCTTAAAGGACTAGTTAACACACATCAGTGTTACTGTCTCCTGATTGCACGAACAAAAACTGCTGCCTCATTTGCTGAAAAATAATATATATTTTTTATAGATATATTATAATGATGTTTTTTTTCATTCTTTATTCTATAAAATATCAGAAAATGAAAAATCCAATTCCTCAAAGCCAACGGCAAAGTTCCAAATATGTAATATACAAACTTTATTAATTAGTTTTGGTGCCAAATTTTAAAAAGAACAATTTAACAAAATATGTGCAGACCTTTGTTGATGACAGGCTCGATTCTTCCAAACAGGCTTATTTTAAGTACAAGAAAGTCTAATTTCCAGCTGGTTTTGGTTCTTGTGTTCAAATGTCGGCTTGCTGCTCGTTCCGCAGGAGAAAGACGAGCTGAAGCGAGCGGAGCTCATGCTGGACCAGGCTGACCGGCTCGGGTGCAGACAGTTCGTTATGCCGACAGACGTCATCCGCGGCAACCCTAAGCTTAACTTGGCTTTTGTCGCCAATCTGTTCAACAAGTACCCGGCTCTGAAGAAGCCAGAGAACCAGGACATCGACTGGAGCTCCATTGAAGGTGGGCTTAATTCATATATGAGAGATTCCCAACTTTCTCAACCTCTGTGTTCTCGTTTTCTCGCCATCGATGTTTAATGGCTGACTTTTTTGTTGTTGTTGTTGTTTCCAGGTGAAACCAGAGAGGAGCGCACCTTCAGGAACTGGATGAACTCACTGGGAGTCAACCCCCGTGTCAACCATCTCTATGCGTAAGAAATCTCGCCCCTCTTCCTCTGTCCTTCTTTGACATGCAGCGCGTTGAGAATGTGAACACACGTAAACAGCTGTACGGTCTCTCTGGAGTACCACACCAAAGCGATGTGTTTATTTGTGCTGCAGAGACATCGACGATGCCTTGGTGATCTTCCAGCTGTACGAGAAAATCAAAGTACCAGTGGACTGGGACAAGGTCAACAAACCCCCCTACCCCAAACTGAGCAGTAACATGAAGAAGGTACAACAACTCCACACAGTTCAAGTCAGACATGATGGCCGGCTCTTTCTGTGCCAGTTAACCAAATCCTCCCACCTCACAGTTCCAGGGGAACGACACGTCTATTTATGATGGATATGAAAAAAATACACGGTTTCATCAAACTTGACAAATCCACGTTTCCGTTTTTAGAAAGATCAAGTTTCTGTTAACATTATATGCAAAATTTGCCATGATGTTTGCTCTCGTGTTCCCACTATGAATACTTGAAATACTTCTATATTCATCCACAGCAGCCAAAGATTGTTTTTAAAACAGACCAAGATGTTTTCATTCAAACATTTTTTTCTTTCTTTTGCAACCTCACGACCCACCAAAACATTTGTCATTACAACACATGCTACACACAGATCTGTGAAAGGATTCGTCTGATCTGGACTTACACAAGAACTTTGCGCGTGTGAGAAGCTATAAACAAAATATCGGTGTCCTACCTGCAAACCTGTGCTTTCCACAGGACTCAGAAATCAGACATTTAAATATTTTAGGCATTTTAAGCATCCACTAATCTGTACTAATACCCAAACCTTTGTTTGTCTGTTCCAGCTGGAGAACTGTAACTATGCCGTGGAGCTGGGAAAGAAGGAGGCCAAGTTCTCTCTGGTCGGCATTGCGGGTCAGGATCTGAACGCAGGGAATCGAACCCTCACCCTCGCTCTGCTCTGGCAGCTCATGAGGAGGTAAAACTTCCCTTCAGTCGCCTGTCACATCTCTTTGATCTCATCTTCTCATTTTGGTTACTCTGATTTGTGATGTGAACGTATAGGGCTGTGGGTCTAACCTGATGTTAGATCAGCAGACATTTGAATGGCGTTTTGCTGTTAAAGAAATTGCTGTAATGCATAGAAGGGTGTATGTCACCAGGAACTGTTTAACTTATAGTCTGCTTAGAAATGCCCAAATCAGGAATCTCTAAGCTAGCTTTGTGTGCACTCAGGTACACCCTGAATATCTTGGAGGACCTGGGCGATGGGCAAAAAGTTATCGATGACACCATCGTGTCCTGGGTCAACGACAACCTGACAAAGGCCGGAAAATCCACAATCTCCAGCTTTAAGGTAACACAACTCGACAGTACACACAAGGAAATCCTCCTTAGCTGCCAATTAAATGCTGCAGTTTTAAAGTTTTCATTACATCACTTCCTGTGCACAGATTCATCATGGCTTTATCACTCCACTTATTTTCAGCTTCAGATCTTTATTCTTGAACTTTACTAGAGTAGCTTTGCATGCTTTATGGTTCAGAATAATCCAAGCCCATGTTACACTGGGCCCTGGTGCAACGGCTTAGTTTATCCTCTGTTTAAAACAAGCCGTCGTCTGAAACAAGCAAAAAACCCCAACAGGGAGCGTTTAGTTGTACTCTGGATGGTAACCAGACTCCTAGCAGTGTAGTTTCACATCAGTAACAGTAAAAAGTAAGATGTTTATATAACTCTGCTGTTGTTGTTGGTTAGGATGGCTCCATCAGCACCAGCATGCCGGTTCTTGACCTGATTGATGCCATCCAGCCTGGATCCATCCGGTACGACCTGCTGAAGACCGAAGACCTAACCGAGGAGGAGAAACTCAACAACGCAAAGTACATACAGCTCTTCTTACAGCTTCTTATCACTTAACAGTTCAGAAATGTCTCTTTATCGCCAGCAGCAGGAGATTTAATCCAAAAAATCAACTACTGTGTCTTTAGGTACGCCATCTCCATGGCCAGGAAGATCGGTGCCAGGGTGTACGCGCTGCCCGAGGACCTGGTGGAGGTCAAGCCTAAGATGGTGATGACGGTGTTCGCCTGCCTCATGGCTCGTGGCCTGAGAGCCTAAAACCACAACCACTTCCCGTCTGTGAAGAGGAGACCTCTAAAGCTAGCAGCCAAAGGAAAACGAGGGGAGAGTCGCTAATGCAGAGGCTCCACTCACAAGTTGTGGCTTTAGACTGTTTATTGACCAGAAATATTGGATTTATGATGCCGATACAGCTGTGGGACCATTTTGTAACATCTGTTGGTAATTGATGTCTTTTACTCATGTTTCTCTTAAATGTACAATAGGAAATTTGTTTTATTAAAAACCAAGAAGTTGAAATAATCCGAAGAGGGAAGTTAAACCTCACCTAAAGAGTTGCTTAAAAATCACACAGGCCACAGGTGTGACTTTAAAAGTGTTTTTACAGGAAAATATGAATATTAGAAAAAGGATCTGCACCAGCCTTGATTTTAACACTGGTTAAATCAGCTACACAGATTTCTACCTCCAGCAAATAAAACAAGGGGAAAAAGTTCAGTGTTTTTACTTCAGACTTTTAGCTTCAGTGTCTGTTACACTGGCTGATCCACAACTTACAGAAGAGGACAGAAATAAACAGGTACAACCAGGAAACGAGCATAAAAATAGTCTGCTAAAAAAAAGAACAGGTTTTAAAAACAGCTGACTGGAGGTTAAATTCTTTGTTGTTGTTATTTTCCACTTTTCTCAATCACGTTTTAACTGTGAACATTAGGGGAAAAAAAGTGTTTTTTTCCAGTAAAAATTTAAAGGATTTATCTGGAACACACATACATTCAATCTACGTAATAACACGATTTCTGTTATTTCTGTGAAACCACAAGTGATCAGTGTAACACAGAACCATCTGATAACAAACGTAACCAAATCAAAATGTTTATACCTGATGTTTGCAAACAATAAACCAACATTTTTTTTTTTATTACTTTTTGGTTATTATTCATTTGACATCCTGTTATTTAGGTGGGATAATTACTAAGATTATTTAGTGATGGCTACTGTGACATCACTGTGGGATGTGGTCACAGGCTGTGTACAGCACACCTGGGTCGCTCCCAGAAAATGTTTTGTTTTTTGCTGATCATTACGCTGACATACTCGATGATACTATTAAGGCTTGCTGCTCACTCGGCCTCCCATTCTTCATTACATGACCCATGTGACCTCTTACCTCCATTGAAGCTTTCAGCACCTGTGGTGTAAAATTAATAATTTGCAGTACAGCAAATCCCCAAAATGGACACAACCTGTAGACCAGTGTATCCTAAATGCAAAAGGAGAAGTGCAGCAGTGGGACCAGCCTGCACTTACCCTGGCTGCTGTGCAGATACAAAAGTGGTCTTTAGCCTTCTTTAGCACTTACTGATCTAAACTGACTCAACATTTATATTATATTGAGCGTCTTGAACCTGTCTAAAGGAAATACTGTGTCCACCTGTATAGAAAGGATTTAGTGTCACAGCTGTGTGAGGATGTTCGCACAAGCCATTCGAGCAGTCGCCATGACAGGCAGGCGGCACAGGGGATGTGAGTGACAAGAGAAATGTAACAACAATCCAAAAATACAACTACACTGAGTCAAATAAACAATCTCTTTAATGAAACAAACTCAGGAGGTTTCATTGTGTAAAAGGGAGAGCACTGGAAAAAAGAAGAAATGCTGCAGTCCTTTAGGCAGACCTGAACTGTAGAAGATGAGCAGTGACTCAAATTTGAAGGACCTCATAGCATATTTACAGTATTTCCTCTAAGCTGCACAGTTTTCTCCTTCTGTGCTGTACAGGGACACTACGAGTGTGCGTTAGAGCAAACGGCCCTCGTTTAGTCGCTGCTTCAGTCCGGCCTGTGTAGCGTCTGTGGCGAGCATTATTTGACAGGTTTGGCCTCGGTGGGGTTTTCTCCGGTGTCCAGAGTCTTGAGAAGGCGGAAGAGGCCGGCGGCCTCGCGGATGCGGCTGAACTCGATGCAGAAAGCCTGAACCTCGATGAAGAGGTCCTGAACATTGATAATCTTGTTCCGGATGAGCGACTGCAGGAAGACACAGACCAGACGGACCAGACGATTCTGGAAGAGAGAACACAATGTGTGTGCTTAATACCTAATAACACCAGTGTGGAGTGGGCTGTGCAGCACAGCCATGTCAAGTCTGAGCTACAGTCTGTGTGCTGTAGTCATTCTACTGTTTTATTAGTCTATTATTTAGCACTAATTAGTAGGTGTGTGTGTGTTTGTGCTGCACATGCACAGCTTGTGGATGCACACTGCTAACCAAGCTTGCTAGTGTTAGCTGATTAGCACTCCACTCTCTTGACAAAACATACCAACTTTCTGCTCCAAAACATGAGGAGTTCTTTGGCCTTGTGTGGAGTCTTTCCAAGGATCTCGAGTAAATAAGAACAAGCATCACTGTATCGGGTGTTGTACTGTACCTGCATGTATTTGTCTTTGATTTGCTCACAGGTGGAGATGCAGTTAGAGATGTAGAGGTGGATAAACTCAGGAGGCAAATCCACAGCTGTGGTCAACCTGAGGACAAAAAACAAGAGTGACATTTAAACTTTTGACAAAGAAACATTTAACGCATCTTAAAATAGACCCACTTTAGTCAGTCAGCTTCTGAATGAGTCATAGCATGAGGCGGGTTTAGTTTAGAGACTAGAACTGTACTTACTGATGAGGTTCTGTTTTGTGCAGATTAAAAAGTAACTAGTGACACGAACCTCACAAAACCTCCAAAATCTTTGAAGACAGATTCAAAAACCAACAACCCCCATCCCCCAAAAAACCCTTCGGTTTTTAATTTGACCTTTCAAAACTCAGCACACTGTTCCGATTAACTTCCTGGTTGTTGTTTTTTCCCCCTCAATCACACATTTTGCCTTTTTCTGCAAGCAGCCGCACAGCTCCGTGTCCCCACCTGTTGACGACCTCCATGGAGTGCAGCGACATGTCCATGTTAACCAGCACTGAGAAATATTCTGTGATCTGGCTGCTCTGCATCAGCTTCAGCAGCATCTCGATGGCCACCAACGGGTTGTTCTCAACCAGGTCAGGCAGCTTCACCGGGGACAGGCCGATGTGGTAAACCAGCTTCGGGTCCTTCTCCAGCTCAGCCAGCAGCTGCAGTGGCAGAGCATGCAGGGATTTACTGACAAGCAAAGTTTACACGCTGCATTTCAAATACACCAAAGGAGAAAAAAAAAAAAAAAAGATAAATATGTTACCTCTAATAATGTCATGATGTTAAAAGCTCAAACCGGTACTGGCTCCACATCTGAAAACAAAGATCTTATGCTTTCTTTTGGAATCCCTTGCTTCATAATTCAGGGTCAAGGTAGTATGTCACAGAGCTAATCCTCTGTAACAACAGGCTCTATAATGAATCTCTCTGGGTCTGGGAGTGATGGTCAGACAAAACGTTCGGTTTTGCACACCGTCCCCCAGTGTCTGAAGAAACAGCAATGAACTCTCACTATCAACCAGCTGTAAACTATCATTTTTATCCTCTGATTAATACGCCTCATTCCATTTTATTCCTGTTTCACATTTTGACTCTTTTAAAATCTTGTCTTAATATATTTGTCTTGTGCTTTTCTCCTTTTTGTTAAATAGCAATTTTAACCCTGAAATTCCTCTCTGGGTTTATTTAGTTGGACTCCAAAGGCAGCTGGTGGCAGCACCACAGTTTCAGTGTAAATGGACTGCCTGACTTTAGAGAAGCATTATGTGGCTGACCCACCTGTGATTGCTGCTGTGCAGACAGCGGGCTCTTGAAGGCCTTGGACATGATGCGTTTGATCTCCACGCCGGTGCTGTTCTTCACACACATTGAGCGATCCCACTGGATGCTGTGATCTGGCTCGGTGGGGTTCAGCCACGCCAGCTCGTCCTCACACACGTGCAGAGGAGGCGGCGGCCGGATGAACTCAGGGCGGAAGTGACCTAAGGATTAAACAATGATAATGAAATAACCTGGTCTGTTTCAGACTTAGCTTTATTCATGGGTGGCACTTTTCTCTAGTAACCATGGTGTTACGTCCCTCTGCAGCCCCTAATTGTGTCAGTGGGTTCAGCTGTTGCTAATTGACCACACCTAGTGAGGTGTGGCTAAAAGGATACCTGAGGCAGTCTTTTCAAAAAGCCTCACTAGCCGAGCTGTTGGTGGTACCAGCCATTTTAGCCACCCTGCTATGCATTTTAAGATTAAAACCTCTTCTCACCTACACCCTTGTGTTCGTCTCCTTGTTTATGTTGCGGCTCTTGAGCCGGGTCGTAACATAAGTGGGGGCTCGTCCGGGATCGTTTGGACATTTTAGTGGAGACTAAATATCGGTTTTTGATATTTTAAGTGGGTGAGTGATGGTGTTCACTGCAATTGTGCAAACTCTCTTTAGTCAGTGCGTTTCAGCTGGGTGGCCGTGCTGCCCTTCCATCGAAGCACTTGTTTGTTGTTTTGCTTTGTTGTTTTAGTTTGTGTTTGGTGGTTATCCCGGGTGGGGGTACTCTTCAGAGGGTGGTAGG
>VUQR01001353.1:0-11779 GCA_015108515.1 Hemichromis elongatus
ACACCCTGCCTCTGCAGGAACACTTTGGATAAGCTACATGAGCTTCTCCTGTGTGATGAATACAAACCTTTGCCTGACTGCAGAGCTTTGGCCTTCATCCCTGGAAAACAAGGAAAAGGCTTCTTAAGGGATTTCTTTATGGCTTGAGGAGCTGATATGGATGAAGATGAAAAGGTCACAGGGCTGTGTTCAGTTGCAGATGTTGATCCTTCTGAGTTTATAATACGTTTTACTCTGTATTTCCATCGCAGTCGCCTAACCAGCGAGCATTTTTCCATTCCTTGTCTCCAATTCTTGCTTTTCATTTCTGACAGCAGGCGAGAGAAACCACAAAAAGCTGCAGGTGATTAAGTGGGAAAGAAGCCTTTTACCTTCTCTTTGGCTTCTTTGAACTGATGATTGATCATCTCCATCTTATCCATTCTTACCACCGCCTCTCTTCATTCGTATTTTTCTTTCTCCCGCACCCTGTTGCTCCTTCATTCACATTTCATTTGAGAAACAACTAATACATAATTCTCTCTGCTTTATTCATGGTGAATGATCCAAAGTCTCTCTACAGGTATTCCTTGCACTGAAGCGTAGACAATCTGGGGGAAAGCTGCCAAAAACTGGCACTTTTAAAAAAATTATTTTAGTTGTCCCATCATTCTTCTGACACATTGGTCAGAGTGCAGTTTCTACAGCTGGTTAAACACAGCTTGGGGTAAGCCGAAACAACACGCCTTTTACACGGAGCCCCGTGACATCTGAACCCTGCAGACATCCGCTTTTAACATCACACTGTAGCTGCTTTGATTAGCTTAAAGCCGACATAAGTCTGTGCCTACAAACTTTTGTCTTGAAGCAAAGACAGGACAAGACAAAAGTTTAATACTGAGTCGAGCTTTCTTTGATTGCAGTGTTGCTATGTGCTATGTCAACTTTTAATGAAGTCTAAATGCCTTCACTTCATTTAGGTGGATATCAATGCCCCTGTAAAGAATGCCATGTGTGAAAAAAGAGTGTAAATCTTTCAAAGCCAGACGAGGTTTTGTTGTATTTGGTCCTCCTGTCTCACTCCCAATATTGTGATAGGTTTTTATTTCTCGTAGAATTTATTTGCCACTATGTGTTATCAGTGTAAAATATCATTCCAGCTATTGAGGATTTTTAATGATTCAGAGATTTTTCTTAAATAAGCAACCTTAAAATTTGGCAAGACTGCTTGTCGGGAACATTATCTCTCTCCTGGCTGTTTTTGGCATTTTCAATCAGACAAATATGTAGAAAGAGGGTAATGAATTTGACTGTTGTGAACAGTACTTGAATATCATTCACACAAAGGCTTTTTTTTTTATGTTGAATAAGGAGCCATCGTTTTTTTTCTCTAAGAAGTCAAATTTGAACTTTTCGTGTCTTTTAAAACAAAAACATGCTTCTGAACACAGCATGTAACCCTGGCCTTTTACTAAAAACTGACCTGACCTCAAGGGCTTTAAGTGAAAAAGTGAGGGAAAAATTCATGAAATATTTCACTTTACAAAGCTGATACTGTTCTCGTGCCAGCGCTGCCAAGTTGGTGCCCCATGTTGAGATTTAAGATAAAAAAAAAACTCTAAAGCAGCAGGGAGGTGGCCGCAGTGTTTTTGCATGTATGTGTATTACAGCTGAGACAGGGAGTACTTGGCACTGCTAACCTGACTGGCTCAATTATTTGTCTTTTGGCTCTCTTCAGCCCCGGATTTGCCAGCTTGTACAGGCATGGAGAAAAAAGACCCTTATCAGTGACCCCGCTCCTGTCATGTCTTTTGACTTAAAAAGGGAACACTTCAGAGCCTTGAGTCACTGGTTCATACTCTGACCAAAACAGGCCCCGATCTGCAGGGCACTCTTAATTCTTTCTTACAGAACCAAATAGGTTTCTTAGCTTTCAACTCTAATGTTGGCTACTTTAACATTTTTATAGAAAAAAACGGTTTTTGAAGTTTAACATCTCGTGAATCATGAACTTATACGCACATTCTGCTTTGACCTTCATGACCCCCCTCCTCCAAGATGCTTTACCCTGTTTTCATTAGGAAAGAACTGCATGCTCCTCTTTCACAGTCTTGTTTAGTCACACTTAGACCTTTTAACCTTTTTGTAAAACATGCAGCAGTGTTTCCACTAAACTCCACTTTAAGCATCACCCAGTCTGCAGCACAGCTTCTTCTGGATGGATGTTGACGTGGTTTTTAATTATTGCTTTCTTTTGGGGAGACTAAAGGCCAAAAAATTTGCACTTTAGCTTCCATGTTGCATCCTAACAGTCAGCTATTTGTGTGCTTTGTGAATATTTAATGGATCCGGTGGTTACTGTGAATGTGCATAACCCATTTGCCTCAAGTCTACATCCTCTGCAGTTTTATGCTAATGCAAACAGCGTACAAACTGAACAATTTATGGGGGCTCGTTGATCAAAGAGGTGATCAAAAAACCCACGTCAGTGCATCTTTAACAGCTTTCCGCTGTATACATTAACATATATTAAGTGGACTGTAGTCCACTAAGACCACCGGCCGAGAAGAAGCCCTGCTCCCTGAGATGAATTTTGGATGAAACACAAGAATGCGCTCCACTCGCTCCTCAGCCCCTTTTACCCCGACTCCAGACCTCACTTTACCAAACAGACATAAGGCTCCTGTTGTGTCCATGTTCAAAGTGTGAGCTTTTTATTTTAACTTGTTAGAACAAGATTTCGTTCTATGCATTCACTGTCGAAGCTTATTTTCTCATTCGGTAACACCGAGGTCCACAAACTGGACACTTTTCACCTGCGCTGACAATTGTTCATAAAGCTTTCAGGGAAACAGAAACAGTATCATGGTGTGTAATCTCTGGAATAATGAATCGCAGCTTGGTGGTTTTAATACTGCAGACGTGTTGCCTAATTTTGCTGCGGTAGGTACAGCGAGTCTGCTCGTGGATTGCGAATTCTTGTTCGCTGGCAACAAAAACAAAGTGAGTTTTAAGTTTTGTGTGCCACAGTTGCAACAGTTTTCAGTTAATTTCAAGGTTGCCTTATAATAACTGGAGCGATATAAGCGTGTTAAAAAGAGGCGCCTGTTTTGCAATTGTTTACTGTAGATTTTCAGATGAAGCTGGCCCTCCACTCAACAGCAGTCATCATCACTGAACAAACAAAATGGGTTCTAACACACTGTTTCCAGTCATCTGAAATAGATCTGTATTATTTTGTGTGACAAAGTCCACTTATCATTAGCTCTCCATCCAGCTCATTTCCCCCTGGCAGTATTATATTATGTTTGACTACTGTGGAATTTCCATGAAAACATTCCTGGTTTAGGGTTAATTGTCCTTTCCTGAATTAACTAATAGCATTTTCTTTTATTCGTTCTGTAATAGCACAGTGTTGTGTTTTAATTGACTGGAAGGCCGGGGCCTTTCTGTGTTTTCTTTTTTTGTGTGTGTTTTCTCCGCATGTTTGTGTGGATTCTGGCTTCCTCCCACAGTCCAAAAACATTCATATTATGTTAATTAGTGATTCTAAATTGACACAAAGGTGTAAATTTGTATAGTTATCTGTCTCTATGTTAGCCCCGCGATAGACTGACGACCTGTCATGGGCGTTTCTCCTGTCTTATGACAGCTGGGTTATGCTCCAGCCAACTACGATCCTAAATTGGATAAGCAGAAGAAAACAGAAGGATGCATCTTCCTTTATACCTCATGGGAACTAGCAGCTTATGCCTGCATGCCGAGACCCTTCAGACAATACTGAAGTAGCCCCCTTTTTTATTTTTTGAACAGTGATGACCAGAGCTTCAAACAGGGCTTATATGAAGATGTGGGCAGAGTTTTTGTTTTGGATGCCGAGCCAAGAAGATAATAAGTCATGGAGAACTGATTTGTTATGAAATCCTGCACACAGAATTTGGATGTGATCGCCGGTGACGTTACTAGTGACAACAAATTCATGTATGCAGGTCTTTTTTTCCCCTTCTCCAGCTGGATTACTGAGGTTTATTTCTTGCACAGCTGCAACATGAGTACTTTGTGCATGTATTCAGCCACTGATAGTGAATTGCAGCTCATTTACTCAATATCAAGGAACGCGTGTTGCATTCTGTTTTCTGTTATTTCAAAAGTTTCCGAAAGTTTGAACAGGAAATTGCCTAATAATTGTCTTGTCTGTCTCTCGCTTGTCTGGCGGAGACTGGCTACACTATATCGTCCTGTATGTTAATACGAGTGGTCAAATGGAGTCTTAATGAGGGAATGTGTGACGGGTTTTGTTTTCCATATATAATTAAAATACCAGTAGATACACACATGGCTCCTTTCCATGAGCCTGGATGCCACGATTTATTCCGATTCCTGTAAACCATCTGGTTCGTCTTACAAGCTGCTGAAATTTAAATGCTGTAAAAGCTGTTTCCATTTTATGGGATAATCAGCTGTGCTGTTGATGTCCTTTTTTCAGGGGCTATTAGAGCATGAACTCATTGTTGGCTTTATTGTGGAAAATATCTTGCCACTCTAAGGACTGCTGAAGCCAACTGCTTGTCATCGTAACTTGGAAAAAAATCAAAACATTAACATTTTCAGTAGTTTTCATGTTGTGTGATTTTTGTCTTTTGCACAGTGTTGGTAACTTTTGCAAAAATCTCTTTAGATGAAGCAAACTTCCTGGTCATCCTGAAGCTCCTTTCATGCTTCTGCTGTACATTAAAGCTGCAAGAGGTAAATCCCCCCTTTGGAAAACTGCACTTGGCTGTGATGTCTGTTTGCCTTTCTGAATATATGAAGGACTCCATTGTAACTGTGCTCCCTCATGGTTTATCCACGGAAATTTACAGTACTCTGTTGCAATCCTGACTTTATACCTGCAGTAATGTACAGAAGAAAAACGGGATTACAGAACACTGAATCTGAAACACATTTCTTCATTTTAGTGCATCAAACAAGATTCAATTTGGCTCTACAATAGAGTGAAACCAAACCTCCATCTTTGTGGCTAAATAGCATTTGAAAGACTTTTCCTAATATTTGGGTGAATCCAGACTTTAAACAGTAGGAGACATTTTCTCATACAAATCATAATCTTCACAGTATTGTCTCCATGTGTGGCTTGTGGTTCGGTTGCTGCAGCGAGGTGCTTGCAACACCGTGTAATCCGTTTCCCCGCTGGGATCAATAAATAAAGATGCAGTATCGACCACAAGCTGTCTGTTTCGGATAAACCTCTTCTGTAATGCCGCACCGAATTGAGCAAATCTGGTAGCTTGCTGACTTTGAGGCATTCTTTGTGCGTTAGTCTGTTCCTGTGCACACAGGCCTCCTTTTTCCTGAGCATCACATTCCTAACATACAGGAGAGCCACACATGCAGGTGCTACATCATTCCTGAGACATGCGAACCTCACTTTTCTCCTTGAACACGGCAGCCACGACACGCTTATCACTTTCTTTCTCATTCTTTGGAGTTATATGTCATATAAACCCACAGGAACAGGGGATTTGAAAAGAATGTGGAGGTTTGCTGTCTTACGTGTAGAAATGAGAAATTAAAATATACTCCGATGCATATCATATAATCAAGGGAGGTCACAAAGCTTTTAAAAATAAATCATTGGAGCATGACACTTAGATTTGGTGGAATTAACAGGAGGACGTGCCCTTTTTCCAAGGATAAAAAACATAAATGTTACAAGAAGCGTAACATTGCAATTTTTAAAATCAATAGAGACGCATTTCCATACACACGTAGGCCTATTCTCTGTGTCAGATGTTGATAAAGGAGCGAGAAGTGTCTTCATTTCCAACATCACCCTGAACAGGATCTACTCACTCGCATTTCTGCTGCGTTTTTCTTAATACTGACACTGACCTAGTCTCACACCTTGGTGCTGTGTAGTCTTACAAACTTCCTATTTCCCACAGCATGGCTGAAATCGTTTAAACATTGTGACTCTTTTGAAAGGATGTGAGTCATGACTCTTTTTGTCTCCTTAATGACAAACATGATACTTTTTTTTAATCTAACAGGACAGAGAGGGAAAGTATGACTTAAAAGGAGGCCCAACCACACTTTAAATTTGTGGCTCCTTCCTCTGATGAGCTCCAGCTCCACTGTCTGTCTGGTGATTGTAGGCCTTGTTGTGTTTTGCAGCATCAGTGAACTCAGTGTGGTGGTAACAGATCTGCACTTTATTTGGTCTGTTGTTAGAGTTGCCCTTCAGCTAAAGAAGGATTGAAATAGTCAGAGAGTAACAAAGACCAGCTGACAGCAGATATCTAGGTTTTACCAAGGACCACCACAACATCCTTAGCAGCCTGCTTTGCAGGGAGACACAAGATGGGAACAACCAGAGCTAACTGGCTCTCATCAACATCTCATGGTTTCAAAATGAGATTGTGAGGATTGTCCCGTCTGAAACTGATCGACTTGTATGAAACTGAATATAAATCCATTGCACATGGGTGGTCTTTATTATACCTGGGAGGCCCAACCGCTTGTATTATATGTGGAAAAATACTGGAAATTCATGTTTATCTGGGAATTTTATATAAACCTTTTCCAAATTAAACCGTTTTTATGTAACTGTCACAGTCCATAAAAAAAGAAATGTTTCTCTTGGGCCTCGTTTACAGTCCATTCAAAACTGGCTGAATTTGATCCTTATATGTGACACTTTTTCAGAATGTTTTTTAAATCTGAAAATCAGAATTTATTTGACTTTTATGTCCCTCGCTTAACCAAATGACCTTGCCAGGAGACTTATGTAGACAGATGTAGTTAAGTGCTCCTTCACATCCTTACATTTTGGATGAAATCAGTTTCAGCAAAGCCGATCAGATCACGATCCAAACCCTCCCGGCGTCTCCCTCTGCGTCCACACACACACCCATCCAGAAGAAGCATAGTTTGCTCCATAAAAGAGCCATCATTGTCGGGTTGTCTTTGTCTATCCTCGTCCTCTCTGCCTCTCGGCTTCTGCTGCACATCAGCTGGAAACTGTTTTTTTGACTGATGCTTTAGTGGCCTGCTTGTTTATGTCTGTGCAACAGCATAACACATGAGAAGTTGTCTTTTTGCTCATGTTGGTCAGTTCTGGACCGTGACTGGTTAACACAGGAATCTGACAATGACCACAAATCAGTGTAAGCCGCAAAATCTGATCTGAGCATGAACTCAAACCCGAGCACTAAAGCTGGAAATGCAACCAAAAATCTTTTACAGCAATTACCAGTCATGCATATCTGCAATTGATTTCATACCTTTTGAATTAGCCGTCATTCACTTCAATAATTTTTTGGCTTTAGATTTTTCTAAAACAAGCTATTGTTGCTATAGTGACAAAATTGTTAGCAGCTGTCTTCCTTTCATTTAGAGCAAAATCAGATATTTAGTGTTTAAAACTCCGTTACTCAGACAAAGGCTTGCACAATCCCAGCGAGAGTCCTCTCTTGCCAGCAGTGCAACTCATTACAGCTAAAAGGTGTCAGGGAAAAGTTAAGGGTTAAAATCCTTTCACAGCGAGCTTGAGTGCAGGAGAGATGAGTGTTTTGTGAGATGTGGTGCGACTCCAAGCCACAGAGCAGTTGCTGTGTAACAGCAATGCTTTTAATCTCTAAATAGTTGCATAAAGTTTGAGTCATTTGTCATGGGATTATTGTGCTGAGACACAAGATTTTGTGCACATATATAATATGTGTGTGATCTGGTGAGGTTCCTGTCATAGTATGTGAAAAGATTTTAGTGGTTTGATTAGATTTTGAAGTCCTGAATCTGATGTGACAGCTCATTTCAAACTGCTGCAGACTAACTGACAGCTGAGTAATTTTGTCTGGCATCATTCAGACTGTGTCCATCGTCACCAAATTATTATGACTCCTAAGAAAAGAAAAAGATCCATTTCAAGGAACATAAACCTACCAGAAATACAATGTATTTTATCAGTGTGTATCATAGTGTTCCAGTGTTTGCTGTCATTTATCTAGCTATGGGTGATGGAAGTGCCCTGACCCATTAAATTAAAGAAGGGCTGTGAAAGTAGGCTTTATGTGAATTTGTACAAAATTAATTGAGTCTGTGTGTAAATGTGTGATTTATTAAACAGATGGCATCAGTTTAGAAAAAAGCACAAAGCATTACTTGGAGTGTTTTACTTACTTTTGCAGATATCTGTGGTTTAATTTCATCTGTTTTTACTCAGCTGGACCCTTATTTGCATATTTTTCCATTTCCTTCCACTTATTCAGTTTAGGCTCACGGGGGATAGGCTGGAGTATATCCTAGTTGCCGTAGGGCGACAGGCGGGGTACATCATGGAGAGGTCACCTGCCTGTCGCATGGCTAAGACAGAGAGAGACAAACAACTATTCATTCACTCACACTATGGCCAATTTATAATCACCAATTAACCTGACCCCATGCATGTCATTGGACTATGGGAGGAAGCCGGAGCGCCTGAGCAAACCAGTGCAGACACAGGGAGAGGATGCAGACTCCACACAGAAAGGCCAGATGGTGGATTTGACCCCAGGGATTTCTTGCTGTGAAGCAACGGTGCTAACCACGGCGCCACTATGCTGCCCCCATCAAAATATGCATGACATGACATTTTTCTGTTGTTCCTGAAATAAACTGCTACTAATAAATAGTTTTATCTTTGAAATGCAGATTATACATTTGGTATAAAAACCAGTTAAGGCCTCCTAACCATTACAGTTCATCCTCTAATCTCTTACACACCAAAAACAATCACCATGGACGTGGAAAAGCTACCCACATATACACTCAAGTGATTTCTTAAAACATTGCTCTATTTTGGGTCCAATATGGGGAGAACTTTTCTCCAATAAGAAAACTAGTTGCACAAATGCCTGTAGTGTTGCCTTGAGTTTCATTCTCAGCCAGTGTAATTTGGTACTGCATATTAATTATGATACCTGTGTCTCAAATTATGACAAAGAAGTCATATTTCTTGTTATTTTTTGGTCTTTTTTTGTTTCTTTTGTCACATACATATTGCCAATTTACAATCATGTGCTGCAACAGGTGACAGCAGTCCTCCACCTGCTCTGGAGATCTGCTGCAAGCATGCACCAACCAAAACCTGTAGCAGGTAGAGACCTCGTTCACGTATCTCATAGTTAGTTGACCTTGTTTAAGACAGTGAAGTTTGAGTAACCCATGGAGGGTTACCTGGCTATTGATATGTTAGTTATAAGTCAAGTTATAAAGTTATGAAAGTGTGGATGCAAACTCACGCACATAGACACATGGGGATTATCCCAGCTTCAATCCCAAAATACAGTGGAAGGGTTCGTTTATACCTGCTCCATTGGTGGCGTCACTGTTATGCACCAAAGCTCTGATCCATTTATAGAAACGCTGCACACAGAACCTCCACATCCACGCTGGTGTAGGAGAAAAAGCCAAAATCCAAAGCGAAGAAATAAGAATTCTTCCGTTTTTCCAGAAACTATTGCAGCATTTCCCTCGATATAAACTGTGTCAGGTTGATACATCATAGAAATGGCAGCAAAATCTGGCACAATTATACAGCTGCCTTGCAAGTGTGGCTTGCACCAGCGATGTGATGTTGTTATCTAGGCTATAATTCTGTGGAAAATGCCAACATTTCTCATGTGTTTGAAGTCACTCTTAAAGACACTTTCTTCTATTCAGAGACAGACTCGTTGTCTGTCTTGCAGAGATAGCAGCGTTTGGATGGAGTGTTGCTCATTTGGACAGAAAGCAGACATGCAAACACAAGCTTCTCTGTAAAAACAGAAAAGATACACACACATCACACACACACAAATTTCTTTTCCTTGTGAAAGAACACTTTAGTTTTACAATATATAGCTACATTGGACAGTTGTAATTCACACTGTTCCTCAGCCTTGCTTCCTCCTTCTGAAACAGTGATTTCTTTAGTAGTGAAGCCTTTCCCATTCCTTCTGTCTTCTGAAGCTGCCATTAGTCGAGCCATCTGTAGACGATTTTCAGTGTAATGCATTCTCTTCACAAAGAAGAGAAAAGCATTGGCTTGTTGCTGACATCCATCCATCCATCTGTTCATCTGGACTCAAACCCAAGAACTTCTTACAGTGATGCTACACCACACCACTGTGCTGCCTCCTTACAATAACATGAAGTCTACACTGGAAATATAAAGTCTGTCACTTTATTTATATTTAAACCTTGTTGTGTAGAAACACTGTGAGCCAAACAGCATCTTGTGAAATTACGAACATTTGATTCGCTTTTCCTTTTCTTCCCAATTCCCTCCCATTTTCTCAAGAAAAGGGAGTTCACCTGACTAAATCCAGTACTATTCCTGAGTGACTCAGTCATGAGGCAGCACTGTAGTTCATTTATACACCTTGAAGTTATTACCGTAAATGCTAGCTAGCTGGAGGACTTGCACTGTATCTCCTGAGCCTTCCCCTGCTCTCGATCTCGTGCCCTGTTCCAGTGCAGATGGTGCACAGACTGAGCCAAAGCAGATTAGTCTGAGAAGAGTCACACCCTGACCAGAATTAGTCACAAGGTTCTTGCATCTGACATCTTTTTTTTTGCTCTGGGATGTTTTAAATTTTCAACGCTCTACTTTCCTTATTCACAGTGGTAAGATATGAATATTCCTTTGACACGATCAGCTGCCAGCTTACAGATGTGGCACTGGGATCATGCATGACTCAGTACAATCACGGGTCCTGCTGCATCATGAGAACTAGACCTAACACAGTGAGTGTAGTCACATTTCCATGGTGATATGTCCAGCTGTCTGACCCAGTGGAGGAACATCTGCAGTGAAGTCACTCTCGGGCAAAAGACGCAGCGAGTAACAGGCAGCTCTGTGGGAATTTTGGCAGAAGTGCTTTGGCGAACTTTAACCGCTGACAACAGAGAGAAGATATAGAGCGATGTTCACGTCTGGAGATAAAGCAGCCAACAATCCAGTCACCGATTTTCTGATTCCAGGATCTTTTGGGAATCAGAAATGGGTCAAAGAGTACTTGGAAAAGATTTCTCAGTGCTTGTTTTAAGCTTTCTTAAATTTTAAGAAAGCTTACAACTCCCGAATTAAAGTCCTCTAAAAAAAAAAAACCCATTACAACTAAATGACTGTGCTGTACACGCTGACATTGTTTACTGAGTTTGGATGCACTTCTTCTACATCACTTTCACTTCCAAATAATACAATCTGACATTACAATGCAATCGGATTACTTAGATGGATGGATGCCTTTTGGCTTTGCTGGTGTACGAATCTAGTAATGATAAAACTACAATTACATCATAGACTGTATACGAAAGATGGACATTAGGTGAAATTTTTAGTTTTGCAGCTCCAGTATACAATGATGAGAAAACAGGATATATTTTAGGGCATGGCTTGTGATTTACATGTCACTTTTATATGAGACATCCACTAAGTTTTGCAATCTTTCAGAATCTTTGACTCACACAAAGTCAGGAAAATCTGAAATTGCATATTTTGACATGTCAGTGCAGATAAAGATCTTTGAGGAAATGGTGGAAAAAAGAGCAGACCTACTTTAGTATCCCAGGTGCATTTCAGTTAAAGTAACTCTAATCTGGTGGTGAAAGTACAGAGCTAGGCTGCAGTGGGCATTACACAGGAGAGCGGTGTGGGTTCCTCTTCGCTGTTATTTTTTAATAGCCACAGTCTGTAGCAGTTTCAATCCAATTAATGAAGGAGGGGGAAGGCGTGTGCCTTGCCTCCAGTGGGGAGATTTACTGGCCACACACGGGCACG
>VUQR01001353.1:11816-23371 GCA_015108515.1 Hemichromis elongatus
CCCCCCTTTGTCTTTGCCGCTCCTCTGCACACAGACGTACACACGCCACACGGTACGTCTAATTTACAGGAGCTGCCACTGCACAGCATGTGTGTATTAGTTTTGCTTAATGCCTTCCAGATGCCCAACCTTCTATATCCCGCTGCCCATACGCACTGAAAGAACAGACGATTGTTCCAAGGGTCTTCCTACTAAAGAGAACCAGGTGTGGGGGAGACAGTCTGCACATTTGTGACAAATGGAGAGCGTTGTGAGGTTTTGCTAAATGGGTTTTCAAGTTATTTTGTGGGGAGGGGGGGTAAGTCACTGCACACACTGTGGCACACTCGTGTGGCAAACTTGCATTCAGGCATGCATGCTGTGCAGCAATGATAATGATGGTTGAGATGGAAGCTCCTTCTCAAACTTTATGGGTTATGTCTGACAAACCCCGAAACGTCTAAAGACATAAGTTAGAAGGCTTATACAGACAACTTTTCAGCACGACAATGATTATTTTTAATACATTTATCTTTTCAGTGGTCTAGGCAGTCGAAAGATGACACATGATGAGTGCAGCATACCTACACTCTCTGTCCACTGCTGAGGAATGCTTGGATTTCTCGAGCAACATTTCTCTCTGACCCCAAGCTGGATTAACCCACTAGGGGGCCCAGAAGTAGAGCTGTAGACTGCCACTAGCCCCCTGCCCTCTATGGACTGTGTACTTTATCACCTTCAAGCATGACAGCTTGATTATTTTGTCAAGAGCTAGGAGGTAAAAACTGAAGTGTCCATCTCTAAGACCGGTTATTATTTCCAATGATGTTTGTGAGTGTTTTTGAGAATGATTAGAGAATGATTTTGTGTTGTGAGCTTTTGTATGTGTGCGTATATAAATACAGCTATTTACTCACAGATCTCTCCTACCTCTTTCTGAAGTAATTAGACTCAGGAGATCCAGGTAGTCTCTCCGTGTACGGTCCAATGTTTGGACAACGTCCCGGTCTGAATTTCCTGACATCAGTTTGTGTTAATTCTTGTTTTGTTTTGTTCGGATGAGTATTATATTTTTCCGCTCTTCTAACAAGACTCTTCCTCCTTTCTGCTTGTCTTTTACAGACAGTGGTTCTCGAGGATCCTTGGACTTGACAGAGTTAATTGGCATTCCCCTCCCTCCCTCCGTCTCCTTCGTCACAGGCTTCGAGGGTTACCCCGCTTACAGCTTCGGCCCGGAGGCCAACGTGGGGCGCCTTACAAAGTCATTCATCCCCGACCCGTTCTATCATGACTTCGCCATCACAGTGACGGCTAAACCGACCACCCGGCGAGGCGGCGTGCTGTTCGCCATCACCGATGCATTTCAGAAAGTGAGGACTCGGTTTACCTCATCTCTTCCTTGTTATTTGCTCCCTTCCAGGAAAATATTAAAGCTTTTCTACATTTTTTTATGTCCTTCAGATTGTACAGTTAGGTGTGGCTTTGTCTGAAGTGGAGGATGGCTCCCAGAGGATCATACTGTACTACACTGATGCAGAAACAAGAGGCCGCACCCAGGAAGCTGCTTCTTTCAAAATGGGAGACCTGACAGGAAGATGGGCGAGGTTTACACTCACTGTGCAGGGTTCAGAGGTGATTAATAATGTGCTTCAATTATCTTTTGTTGTACTCTTATGCTTTGTTATAGTGAGATTTGGCAGCTTGATTTGTCACATAATCTCGACTTGCTAAAGTGTTAAAGGCTGAGCTGTGTGACTGCTGTGCATCTGTGCTTTATTGCACTTTGTGGATAAATCCAATTCCTTCCTGCACATAGACGCTATATAGGTCTGAAAAGTGAATCACAAGCATCTTAAACCTGCATTATTTCGAATGTCCACTAGGGGGTGACTCGTGTTTGAAAAAAAAAAAAAAAGGTTTAGGAAAAAATGATCAATCAGCATCTTTATCTGTAACCTCAAGAAACACTTTCTTAATAAGTTTGTGGTCTCAATCTACATTTTAAAGTCCTGTTTTATACAGTGTGATGCTCCTTTTGTAAATTATAGTCAAAAGAATGGATAAAGTACGAGGTTCTTTAGGTCAGCCTACCTTGTGATTGGCAAGTTGCTACTGTCTTGTCACGTGTGGTTTTAAAACACCAACATGGCAACAGGCTGCTAAATAGTTTTCTCGTTTTCAGACTTTACATATGAGTATTACGTCACAAAATTCAGATTTACAATTACTGTGCGCTTTTAAATGCAAGGAATGTAGATGTTTGCACAGATAATCTATTCCCTGCAATTACATTTTCCTTTTTCTCTTATGGTTTTAAAGCTCAAGCATGTGCACTTGTCCCACCTCGCAGGTGCGCCTCTACATGGACTGTGAGGAATACCACCGGGTTGCCTTCATCAGGAGTGCTCAGCCTCTGACCTTCGAGTCCAGCTCGGGGATCTTTGTAGGGAATGCGGGGGGAACGGGCCTGCCGAGGTTTGTGGTAAGTCTCATGTGCGTGTTTGTGTCACTTCTAGCCATGTGAGCACTTCGGTACTTCCAACTCTGTCTTTTGTCAGCTCTGTACAACAGCTGTATTTCTGCTGTGTTTATTCCTCATCCCAAGCGTCAGTGTGTTGGGATCAATGACTTTGAAATGAATATTGAATCCACAGCTAGTTGCAGAAACAAATGTGGTGTTTGGACAGTTGCCTACTTTGCATCTGAGACATGAGCACAATAGTCTTCATTGGTAGATTTACGACTGCCATGGGAGACGAGGAATGAATGACCAAGTGTACTCATGAGCACTTCTTTATCCTATGAGAGCTCCTAAATGACAGGCTGTATATTACTTACATATGCGCATCAGGGCTAGCAGTCTCTCATTTTGAACAATTTAAACAGAGTGCACCTGTGATTACAGCTGCCAGTTCTTTCCCCATAAAGATGAGAAATCAAACAATAGTAAGAATTGAAGGGTGGAGGCTAAAATCCCTCACGATAGTTAAAAATATCCCCGTGCATTTATAGCAAGTACGTGTGATAGAGACGTGCTGGGAAATCAAATCCATGTGCAACCCTGGCTTGTGTAAGCAGCACAGTTATAAAAGAAAATAAACCAGTAAATGCTTCAGCACTTTCCTCCCTATCATCTATGATTTGTTGTATTGAAATGCGGCTTTGTTCGTCACACTGCAGATATGATGAAGAAAATAGCTTAGAGTAAAGGCAATATCGGTCACTTTTTAGCATATCTATGGGGGAAATAGTTTGTATTAGTCTGGGTCAGAAAATATCTGTTATGTCATCAAGATTTCAATCTAAAATGTCTTCGGTGAACTGTCAGAATATTACATTTTAATAAGAAGAGACCTAAGTTCATTTTAGAAAACATGCCAACAGTACTTTTCCCGAATGAATCAACCCACGACCGGTGGCTGAACTAGAAAAACACACGACCTGTGACTTTAAAAACACAAAAAACACTCCTCTTTTTTGCCACTTCTTAACCTTCTCTTCTCGTGATTTATTTATTTTTTCCAAGTTCATGAGACGGACAGACTACAAGATGTTCCATTTCCACAAGAGTGGAAAGAAATCCTTATCACAAAGCAGCTTTTTTTTTTTTTGGTTCTCTGTCATTAAGATTTTATTTGTGAAACATGAGGAGAGTTTCAAAGAAATATAATGAGCTGGGGAGGTAGAGGCTGTTTATTCAGGAATTTCTTTTGGTCTCCGAGGGGAGTTTATTTCACTGGTGGAACAATCTGTCAAATAGGTTTCTCCTACCTATTGTGGTTTAAAACACTGACGTAGACGCATACATCACTAGGAGCTACAGTTTCATTTTAGATGTAAAGCAACTCACTGTAGCATCATTTCTTGATTTGTGTTTAATTTATGAATAATGATTTTCAGTCACCCTTTTAGGCCGTCTAAAGTCCATAAAGTGATGTATTTATTAGAGGATGACTTATATTGGTGTTGTAGTGGCTTTAAGAGCAAAGCGGGGTCATAGACCAAGAAACATGAGGCTTCTTTCCCATACAATTCAATTTTAGTGTCATTTTAATTGAGACTAAATTACTGCTGTTTTATCCCATGAGTCATAGCCACTGGCATCCTGCCAAAGTCTTGTGGAAACAAAATACTTTTGCAATATCGTGACTAAAAGTGCCAGTGTAGCTGCATTATAACAACTTTTAGAAAGAGCAAAAGTTCCTCTGCTTTCAGTGTTTCTTGTACCACAATGCCATTGTACAACTTCTATTCTGTTCTGTTCTATTGTTTTACCCAGCTGCTGAAGGCCACACACTGTACATCTACACTGTTTAATATCTGTACATTGGGTGCCAGCAACTTATATATTTTCCCACATTTAACGCTATCTCACATTGTGATGTTGGATCATGATCAGAATACTGACAAATCTCTTTTATGTTGGTCATTTTTCATCTGGGACAGCCTAGAATGAAAGCTAATCTAGGAGAAACAATGTAGTTTAACATCATTGTGACAAGTAGTAATGGCTATATTCGAGGTTTCATGGACGTGGAGAATTTGTTTTAAACATTTGCTCTCCGATTGGACTGTTGGATTGTTTTGGGAAGATACGAGTAACTTTGCAATAATAAAATAATAGGAAATAAATTCACTGTAGCAGCTGCTTCTTAGGCTAAAACTCAACTGATTGCAAAACACAGAGGTCTGAAAGTAAAGCTACTTTTAACCTTGAATATCAGGATGTTAAGGCTAAGAGCTATTAGCCCATCAGAACTTTGCTAGCTACAAACTTTGTTGTTAGCTTTGTTGTTAGAGGACTGCTCTGCTTGATGAACAGTCTGTGTCATGTGGACTATTGTTGATATAATATTCTTCAAGTCCTTATTGCTGACTGTACAGCTCTCTGCAAGTACACAGGCAATCTGTCCACCTACAGAGGGCGCCTGTTGTCAGATGGGGTCAGTATTGGAAATACAGGATGTGGCACAACCGTCTGTGGACTACTCTTGCTTTTGTTGTTGTGGGTCAGTTAGTCACAAAAAGCTTAATTTAAACAGTGTTAAAAATGAATAAAAGTGTTTACTACATCCATGTCCATTCTTTTCCGTCTCTTTCAGGTTTTTGCACTCTTTCCCATGTCAGCTGAACTTTCCTAACACTGTGTTACCTGTTTGGGCTCAACCAATCAATAAATCAACGCAAAGCATCGTCCATATCAAGCACTGTGCAGCTGGGATTTTGGAGCACTGCACAGGAGCATGTTGGTGGTGGTTAAAACCACTCTACATAGCCTCTACATAAGCAAATACCTAAGCAAACATACACGGCTGCTGTAGCATAAATTAAGCATGAATAAATTAAGCCGTATGTGGCGTGTATAAAGCTGGATGATATCACCACTTGGGGCTCAAAGTTGTTCTTTCTCTTGCCAATAAGCTCGTTCACTCCTTTCTTGGCTCTCTCCATGTATCCTCTCCTCCCTCTTTCCTCATCTCTCAGAAAAAGAGGAGCAGAAGTAACTGTCTGTTTCCAGCTGTTCAGCTTTCAAACTGATCCTCCTCCAAAGCGGCCTTAATGCAGCAGCAGTTCTTTGCAGCACTGCATGTTTCCACAGCGTTACATGAGCACACAAAAACAAATAAATATCTTCATCCGTGCTAAAGTTACTCATATAGTTACTCATATATGAAACTGGCTTCACTGAAACACTGGCTATGTAGGGCACAACATTAAATGTGTGTTGACCTTTAACAGAAGTGCAAAGTGACCTTTTGGATGTCCCTTGCATGCTTTGGCCTGTGGCAGCCATAGTGTCTGGGGACTGCCAGTAACTGCAGGCACAGAAAAGTTTCTTGGTAGCGCTTAAATCCGTCTCTGGCATCTGCAGCTACATACAGGGTGATATGTTGCAACATACTTCAGTTACTGTGAAGTTTTGAGGATATATCAGTAACAGCTTAACAAAAGAAGTCAGACAATGTTTGACAATGTTTGCACTTTCTCATAGATGAGGAAGCATTAAGTGCGATGCCAACAGCTACAGGAAGTTATTTATCTCCATAGCAACTGATCAGACTTTTTCCACTGGGATTCACTCGCAGATGCACTTCTATAATAATTTGCAGTCAATAGACATGATGTTTTTATTTCTATACACTTCTAATGTAAACATAAGAAGTCAGCTTATGATGAAGCATAATAGAGAAATGATGAAGTAAAAAGCAGAAATAGAGGTTTTTATGTCTGTATAACTAAGCTGCCAAGTCCAAAACCATGCTGCTGTTGATACAAACATACTTTTGTTGAAATGATCAGACTTTTGTGAGTTTATCGTAGGAATCAGTCGAGGATCTGACCTTCCTTCGTTAGGTCAATTTCAAAGCAACAACACACACCCCACCTCATTTACTGAAATCTTGAGCTCACTTTTAGACTGATTTTCTTTACATTTTTAAGAAATGAAGTTGCGAGCACCGCTTTGTTTTGCTGTGTAACATTAGCCATACTGACAGCTCTCGTGTGTGAAGGCTCTCTGGTGTGTTTTCTTGAATTTGTGCCTGGAATACTGTTTGTGTACTGTTTTCTGTTTTGTTTCGTGGGTGACTTGTGACAGAAATCTAACACTGTGGTCTTGATCTAGTCAGCTAAAGTGTTGAGCAGCACGTTTATCTCAAATCTACTACAAAAGTTCAGACCAGTCTGAGGTGACACCTGTAAAGCTTAGCTGCTAGACCTGGATTAGAAGGAATAAAAGGCTAAAGCGATTAGAAAATGCATAAAGCAGAGAGTATAAATGGTGCAGCTTTGTAGCATCAGAAGCATTTTTGTGGTTGGTTGGTACACTGGTACCAACAAACCGACAAACCTGGTGCTCAGGTTTGTTTGTTCATGGGTTTGTTGGTTGGTAGGTAATTATACACTCTGCTGCAAACAGCTAACTGCTTTAACTTTTTTTAAACTGTAAGCTCACATTCTCCAACTGCTTTCCTGTGTTTAATACACATAATCAGAAAAGGTTTTTACAACCTAACCGACTAAATCATTCATCCACGTGACTATGGCTTTAACGTCGGGCCAAATTGGGCACGTATTATAGTCGTTTGAAGGAGGCGGAAAAGGTTGCGTGGCACATTCTTTGTTTGTTTCAGACGTGTTGTTTACTGCACCAAGCAGATGTCTCTGATTTGGTTCACTATCCTCCAGCTCCAATCCACCCTTCCTTCTCCTTCCTCTCTGCTTCTCCCTATATCACTATTTCTCACTCCTTTGCTGCCATTAAATTTCATAGGCCGTCCCTCATTCCATTAAAAACAGCTGTTTGTCATCTGGCTTGGACCCAGTATCAACAAATTTGGCCGGTATTGCCTTTAGCAACTATTTACAGATGCAATAAGAAGACAGGACCACTGACTCTGATTTAAATGACCTTTAGCTATACTATGAACGCACTGGTCCTTAACTGAGAACTAAAGAAACCCACCTTTAATATGAACTACTCCTGCTCCTTACATTGGTAGATAATGGCTTTCACATCAGATATTTGGCTTACTGTGTGATAACCTGTCAGAATTATGACATGTTTATAATCAGCTGCGATCATTGAACATGTTGTTCTCTAGTTTCTGTTCATTCTAAAACTGCATTCCCTTCTTTATAGCAAGTATTTACAGCAGTCCTCACGAATGACACACTCTGAATAAAGCGTAATTAATCATTGCTGCCTAACAGCAGAAGAAAGCATGATAGCATGATATCCTTCCCATGATAAAACAAAGGCAGTTTGAGTTTCTGCTAGCATAAAACAACTATATGTGCTGACAGCTCTACAGTCCGGCGAGGGGTTTGGAGAGCATAAACATGTCACACAATACCTCCAAGGTTGTGCGAGGATGCCTCGATGTCATAGCTCAGGTAATGATGCTGTTACAGGGCTCTTCATGGGGCAGGTTCAAATAAATTCAATTTGATTCGATTCTCACCAAAATCAAAACAAAAGTTGCCTAAATGTGCGCATGATCTATATATCATCAGCTGAGCAGTAATTTAAGACATACCACAGCATTAGCTATACATGCTTAGACTTAACAGGGCCAAAGGGGCAGAGAATGACTTGTCTCACTTCCTATCTTGCACAGGTTTCCACAGTCCTTTTAAATGTAAATCCATCATATAATACTTGCTGTGTTCTCCCTGTGTCTGCATGGTTTCTCTCTGGGCACTCAAACTTCCTTCCTGGTGATGCAATGGTTATCTGTCCCTCAGTGATAGCCCTGTGACAGACTGTTTATTTGTCCAGGGTTTACCCTGCTTCGCATCCTGTCACAGCTGGGATAGTGTCCAGCTTCTTCTTCTCCTTAATTAAGCAAAAGTAAATTGATGGAAGGATTATATGAAATAATTGTATAAATACAGAGAGGATTTGAAATGGATTAATCTTCTGTGTTAATTTGCCGCAAGTAAATATTGAAATTATGGGCTAGTGGTTTAAGGTTGATGGGAAAATTGTCTTTGGAGCAGAGACAGAAATGCACCTGTTACCCAGCCAGATGTTTGCAGCAGTGTTGAATGTGCGTGTTAAAGTTGTTCAGTGTGTATGCGGTAAATTATGCGTGCTAATGAGGGAGGGAGAGATAGATAAACTGTTATGCAGACAGACCAAGTTAACGTGTGTGTGTGTGTGTGTGTGTGTGGATGTGGGGAAAATGTCCTCCCGGCTTCTATAAAACTTAATGACATAGAATGAATTAAATTAGTGTGCAATATAACACAGACTCTCCTCTCTAGGGCTCCATCCAGCAGCTGCTGCTGAAGGCAGATCCCACGGCCCCAGATGACCAGTGTGAGGAAGATGATCCTTATGTGAGTCTGCATGAAAACACTCGGAAACTGAGAGAAGTTCAGCTTCTCAAACGTCTGTAGAACGCTGCAAACTTGGAACTGTGGCTCCCTCTGCTGGTCGACACACAGTACTGCATAAAATCCAATTCCGTTCCCCACATACATAAATACACTGTTCAAAAAAGATTGGGTAACAATTGATTATCAGAGTGTAAAATTGAGTCAGTTAAACATCAGGGATACCAGTCAGTTGTGTTAAGAGACATAAACCATTGCGAATCCATTCCACCTGCTTTGGTGTAAATGAATGTGACAGCAAGTCAAAGCAGCTAGATTTTAAAATCTTGTTAAGCAGTTTCCCAGAAATAGTGAAGGCTGTTAAAGCGGCAGGCCATTGTCAGTGCTTTAGATCAGCTTGGCCTACGGTCACGCTGTAATTTCTGTCAGTAGCTTTTAATTTTGACAAAACGAGCCATTTCGCACATTTTTACTAATTTAGAGGTAAAACGTTAAATATGAAATATTCAAAATGTCAGAGATCTACCAGTTTTGTAACTATAGTGGTTTTACAACATACAGGGATTGGTGTAATTAAGAAAATACAAGAAATTATTTATCTTACTAGTAATTTACTTTTAAATCTTTGTGAGCTGGTCAGTTTTTCTTTTATTCACTTGCCTTTAAAGTCTTAAAAATGCACTACATTTAAAATAAATGCCTTAAATTACACATTTTATCAAGCTCACTACCGGTTTTAAACCTATATATATAAATAAATCTTCCTCCATAATATTGTCCTTACTTGTGTTAGCGAGGTAGTACGTTATACTGAGAAGGAATGTTTTAATCTTGTGAGACAGAAGTTATTTTTAGGAAAAGCAAAACGAAAAAGTCATGACCTTTACAGGGTGCTGTAATATACAACATAAACAAGCTCATACACACACACCTACACACACACGCACACACACTGACTTCACTGGCATTCCTGACGAAGTCACAGTCAGTCTGTCCTGATAATGTTGTTTAGACCATTAATCTTTTTTCATATCCAGCGGGGCTTTTTTTTTTCTTTCTTTCTTTTTTAATTAAATTTAAGTTTTCAGTGAATAAAATCAACATCTGTAACCGTGGGAACCGAACTCTAAGATAAGTCTGATTTGCTTACGTGTATTTTTGGCCTCTTTCCTCGTTTAATTTTCACATCCTGCAGCTAAAAACTCCGATGGAATTTTGGTCTGCTGAACTTTTCCAACTTTCTCCGTGTTTTGTCTTCTAATGCCTTTTATTCTGCTCTCCTTTTCGACTCCAGGCCTCTGGCTACGGGAGCGGTGACGATGAAGACATGGAGGATAAAGATGAAGTGAAGAAGATTGTGGAGGAGAGAGAGTTCACCATGGTGTGTGCACTGCTCTTTTGTTTTCAGCCCATTCATCTGAGCCGGCACTTCACTGGCGAAAAAGCTTCTGTCCTTTCAGTGCCTGTGGAGACACCAACATGGTGATATTTGCTGCCAGCTCTGTGCAATCTGTAATAAATTTATAGCAAATAGTATCATATTACTATACTTAAGGAAATGGCTTAAAAGAAACAGAAAAGGCCAATTCTATCCAAACCCTGGAAAGACTACAAGTCAAACTGCAGAGAATGACTCCTACAAACTCCCCTTGTTAGGTTTAAGTTTGATTTCTGGGTAAATAATTCAAAGGAAAAAAGGTAAAGTAACAGGAGTTCTGAGCATTTTACACTTTCAAATCAAATGAAACTGGCTTTGTCCCGTCTTCATAATTAGCTTGAATAAGCAGCTGTCTTCATGCATACCGTACAAACACGGCAGAAACTCTGTCTTCTCACATTACTCTCAGGAAATTCTGCTTCAACAATAAGTACAGGTAGACACCTGCACTCCAAGAAGATGGCCAACATGTCATTCTATAAAAACACTTACAGTAATGTTACAATAACGATTTAAAATAAACTCATTGATTAAATACTTAAAATTGAGACTCAATCCACAAATCCATTTTTAGAAATTAAATAACTTTTTTTAAATCGTTTTCAGGGAACTCTAAGCTACGGAGTCAAAGACACTCGAGTTTTTGGTGATTGGCTTCCAAGAAACCCTCTGAAAGTGCAGATAAGAGAGATTTCATTCACACAGATCATCTTCTGTTGTCCAAGTATGACTTCACTGATGCACATGCATTTCAGTCCCTTTTGTATGAACACACAATCCAGATGTGTGCGACCTCTTCTCCAGTCAGTCTGAGCTACTTAATAAGCGTCTCCCTTTGACACTCAAAGGCCTGTCGGCCTGTCAGACGATGGATTAAAATCAAAAACTCTCTTCAGGAAGGAAAATGATTTACGGGCTTTTTTCCATCTGCAGTCATTTCTATTTATCATTCATGAGCAGGACGGCGGGCTTTTCTGAGGCGTGCGGTCCTGACATTTTATGATCGCTGCAGATCTTGTAGACGTAATGTTGGAATAATCTACGAAATGCGTGGAATGAGGCTGTCAGTGTGACACAGTGTACTTGGATCTGATCGGAGAGCAAACATTTCCTACCATCACAAACACTTCGCTTTCTTTCTTTTTCTCGTTTCGTTGTCTGTTCACAGAGACTCTTTGGTGAATTTTGAAAAACATGAAAGGCTCCTTTATTAATCCACAGCACTAGCTGTAACTATTTTACTGTAATTTGCTGATTGCAGAATATTAGTCGTTTAGAAATATGAGCATATACAGCT
>VUQR01001354.1:4676-15339 GCA_015108515.1 Hemichromis elongatus
AAAAACCGCTGCCGAAAAAAACAAGCCAAAAAAATTCCACTAAAAATACCCCAACAATAGTCGGGTCTCTTTGAAGTTGTTCGCCCGTTCTTCTGTTGGCGATGATTTGCTTTCCCTGCTCACCAGCCGACAGGAGAGAGAGGGGGCAGGCGCGTGCAGGCGGACAGGTGAGCGGGAAACCGAAAGAGGTACCCTCAAACTTTGCCTTCACGCAAATCGTTCATTTTTCAGTCGCCTTAGCAGGAAAGGCAAACATGCAAGATGCAGAGAGCCAAAAAAGGAGCATGTAGTTGGCATCCTCATTGCCGAAATGACGCCGTCACTTCTCCTACATTGCTGAACGGCAGATGAACGTCCAAAAAAGAAAAGAGAAAAAAAAATGGGGGGCGGAAGATGAGAATGTTCAGTTCTCTGAAGCAGAGGGGATTCAAGTCACCAGAGGCAGGGGGTCTTCATTATCTGTTGACATCTCTGTGGATGGGGGGTTGAGAGGTTAGATAAAGTAAAATAAATAAAAATGAAATGAAATAAGGTCCAACTGAAAATAAAAAGGAAGGGTGGAAGCGGCGGAGTAAAATCCTGGAGGCTGAGGGTTGTTTCAGAGGAGTTGGAGAGAGTGGCTGTGAGGGCTTGTCATTACAGCGGAGAGGAGACCGGCACGTCTCCTCCTGCTGCTCCTCTTCTCTCAGACTGACGAACGATCTGCCTGCTGAGCCCCACGCTGCCGTGACGTCACTTTAAAGCCGAATATGTCATGTGCTGGAGTGTCTCACGTCATCTGGCTGCACATTCATGACTGCAAGACTGGGTATGACAAGTCCAGTACAGTACAGAAGTGTGCAGATATGCACACTACGGTTGGAAGACCATATAACAGTGAGACCATTATGTATCCAGTCTTTTATAGCCAGCTAAGAGAATCACTGTGCCAAATAACCTTGGAGCCTGTATGATAGGATATCATAAAATAATTTATATTTTATACAATATGAGACACATAAAATAAAATAGTAACGACCCGATTCATTTAGCCTAAGTATTGCTATGTTCTGCCAGGCATAAGAGGTTGACAACACTGCTCAGTATCAGCTTGTATAGCATTGCTTTTGTTGAAGCCATAGACTGTATATAAAAGATGGACATAATGGGGGGCATCAATAAGCATAAACGCCTCTAGCTGCAAAAAGCCGTTGTTGTCGTTTAATCACATATACTCTTCAGCCCTGGCATCTGGTTTGAAAAACTTTAAATAGATGGCATCACAGTAACTAAAGCCATCTTTTATATGGAGTCTTTGAAGCTGCAAAACTTGTTGTTGAGTTTAGATAAGAAATGACTTTTTTCTTATTTGCTTTATACATTTTTGAAGCAATGTTTTGGGATTCAAAAATCTCTGGGAAATATATAAATATGGTTTATAAATATGTATAGCCAGTCAAGGACACAACAATAATTAGTCTACTACAGCACATGTCAGTATAATACAAGAATACATTGACCTGTGGCTGAAGTCGATGGATTACAATTTTATTCATGTCTAACACAGTGTGGTTAATAAATTAGCCACGGTAATCACTGGCCTATATGATACATATTGTGATTGTATTACTGGGTGTATTGCTAACTGTAGACTCTAGACTGGCTGTAGACTCTGCAGATAATCTAATGATCCAGTCCAACCACAAGGGAGTGCCTGGAAAATTAAAAAGAGTCCATTTTTTTGTTCAAAAATCTAATTCTGAAGCAACAGCCCAATATGAACCATTAACATTTTAATCAGCAGGCATGGACAAGCCCATTTGTAAAGTAATCAAAAAATGGAAAATGGGAGTTTCAAACCTTTTTCATTTGATTTATTTTGATGGTTTAAATTGACCAAAGAACTGGAAAGAATAATGGAAAAATGTGGGCAGCCTTTTGTAAGAAAGTGGTATTAAGCAAACTGGAACTTGCCTTACTGAAATGAGTTTTTATTACCATCGTGCGTAATTTGTATTCAACCTCCCATCCTTTTTCAGTTTAACGGTGGTTCAAACTTCCCAAATCCCTTAGTACAGGTGTCATGACCCAGAAGGTGTAGTTCCTGTTGGTGCCACTAGGATGATCCTTCACCAAGTGCCAAACTGCCAGTTTCTGTTTATGGAAAGCATGGCAACAGCAGACAATGAGCAGGGATTATTTCACTGTGTGCAAAAGAAGTAAGAATTTAACTAAATGTAAGCAAGGCCCCCGACTCTGTAACATGTTAACTCATTTAAAAGGCTCAAATAAGACAGAAAAAAACACACATTTCTGTATTGTGTTAGATTTACTGTTAAAAGGTTAAGAAATGTTCCCTGCATCTGTAATCAAAGTTCTCTATTGGAAATGTGGGTTCTCAAAGCCCCCGCCCACCATTCAATGTGAAATCAAATTGAATCTCATGTGTTTTTTTTACCTGTGATTGATGTTGTCAGAACGTTTCACATTCCCTGCCCCACAAGTCAAAAAGGTCCATATTGTAAAATATACAGTATAAACACAGATGGCTACAGAGTGATGTCAGAGTGCTCTGAACATCAGGATCAATCACATCACCCCGAGCTTTATAATAGCTCCACGATCTGAGGTTAAATGTTTTTTCCTTGTAACATTTGCTAGCTGAGTGCTGAAGCTAAAGCGACAGGTATTCTCCAGTGAGGGGCTTATATCTACCATCGTTCCCATATGACACGAATGCAGCATTAAACTGTCAACCTGGGGGCTTTTTGCACACCTGTACTACAAGATATCAGTGGTAGGCAAAATCCAATTTAATTAGAATCATTGTGCTGATGTGACCGCACAGCGAGATAGGTGAAAATATTACCCATGACAAGACCAGCTCTTGCGTGAGAGAAAGAGGGGATGTGCCGGCCTTTCTTGTACACCTCGGGGTCAATGTGTCAAACCAGTGAACGCATCACACCTGTTTTTTAGCCTTTGCAGCCCCTCTAGCATTTCCTGGAAACGAAAAAAAAAGAAGCATGTATCAGAAAATGCCATTGTATTTACTGATTTAGATCTGCTTTGCACAACAATTCTCTGTGTGTAAAACCGGGTCCCACTTTGCCTCTGGCGTGCCTCTCTGGGGTTGCCTTGATCAGCATCTAGTTATGAAGAAAGTCACTCATCTCCCAATCAGAACTGCAGCTGTTTCAGAACAGTGACTGCTCTATACGCGAAGAGGCGACTTTCCTCCCCCACTAATTGTTGCTATAAAGCACACTTCTGTCAAATACCCTCATTACTCCATTACTTTGTATACGTAGGTACTGATCCAAGTGGGTATCTCTGTCTGAGGAAGCGGTCCGTTGCTCCGCAGCAGATGGAAGCTGTCATCACTCTTTTTCTCTCTGTCCCTTCCTCCATCTCATCCCTTCTCATTCACACTCCATATCCCACTCTCGCTGTTTCTGCATGCCGTCTTCCTCCCTTTCCCTGTTTGTGTGCGCACTCGCACGTGCCTTTGCCTTTGTTACTTCATGCGAGCAGCATATGTGCAATAAAGTGTTAACAGGCTTATTTTGCCTCCGAGATAAGAGTCACAGGTTGTCATATATAAGGCTGCGGGTGGCTTGGGCTCACATGGACCTAAACGCAGCATACTAAACATCTGTTGTGTAAGCCATTAACACCCCGCCACGAGAGTGCGAATTAAAAGGAAGAGGGATTTGGGTATTGCTGTGTATCTGCTAAGCTGGACTGAGTCACTCTGAACAGCAGTTGTGGGTACAGTTAAGTGTGCAGGGTGAAATTGATGCTGCAGAAGTTTAAAGCTGTGGTCTTGCAGGGGGTACACACAGAGAACATGCAGTCTCTCACTGAGGAAGAGGCCATTAATGTCTCTTGTGTCTTCTCTCTCCCGTGCTTTTTTCCTCCCTGCTCTCCTTATACCTTTCTGCGGGTATTTCCGACTCCACGGTTGCATGTCTCTGATCTGTTACTGGCCTTAGCAACCCGGGGAGTATTTGTTGTTTGTTGCTTCTCAGTGCTCTTCTTTGCGCTCTTCACTCTTCCCTCACCCCAACCGGTTGAGGCAGATGGCCGCCCTCCCCGAGTCGGATTCTGCCTGAGGTTTCTTCCTGTTAAAAGGGAGTTGTTGTTTTTTTTCTCCCTTCTGCTGCCAAGTCCTTGCTCAAAGGGAATTGTTTGGTTTATCTCTATAATATTGTGAAGGCTTGTCCTTACTGTGCAGAGCGCCTTGAGACGACTTGAGCCAGATCTGTTGTGATTTGGTGCTATATAAATAAAAATGATTTGAACTGCCCAAGGCTTAATCTAAAGCGAAATCTTAAGAGGTTTATACAAATGGCCACAAGCACAGATGTTTAGCAGAATAAGAAAAGAGTTTGTAAGCACACATATGGATTCAGTTTTTCAGTGAACGATAATAATTGTGTACAGTTTATTTATAATGTATCACTTAATTTGCCCTATTTTTAATAGAAGCTTCCTGTGACTGGAAACAGAAGCAGGAAGTGCACAGAGGCTCACAAACTGAAGCAGACCTATTGTGCTGTCTCCGTATTTTTAGTCTTGGACTCCGCTGGAATAATTTTACATGACTCATAGTTCAAACTAATCCTCATTTATCTTATGTCGTGCTCTCAGTTAATACCCTGTCTGAAACAAGTGTCTCAATTTAAGGCTACCATCTCTGTAGGCTTTCTTCTGATCGGCTGCCCCTCACTTGGTTTGTCACAAACAGAATCTGGTTAAAAGGAAAAAGCAAATCCAAGTATGAAACGGAGCACGCAAACATCAGTCTGCAAAGATTAAAGCAAGACAAACATCTTCGGCAAACGTTACACTTGTTTCCTGTTCATTGCGAGACACAGTGGTCTCACAATGAGCTTTTCAAATATACGTTGTATGAAACTGTGCCTGTATACAGGATGTACATGTACTATTAAAGGATGCAGATGCAGGGAGATGTGATGACACTTCTCCTGCTATGAAGAAAGATGACATAGTGAGTAAAATGCAGTTCGGCTATGGCTAAAAGACTCAGTGCACTATTCCACAAGTTCAAATTTCAAATTAAAACTTAACTATATTATAAGTATGTCCATTTTTTCCTTTCTTTTTATTTTTTCCTGCCTTAAACTAGGAAATATTCATCATTAGTCATTTTGATGTGATTATCAGTACAAAGCAAACATTTCAGTGATATGTTGATAACAGCTTGTATCTCTGATACTCCACTATTGCCCCTTAATTCGAGAAGCCAAATAACTTTAACTCTAAATTATAAATCGAAAAGCCAATCCAGAGTCCCCAAACCTGCTGAGTACTCTGTTTCAGAGCTTGACCACATGGAGCAAATCCCCTCTCATCAGCATGAGTTATTGTGAGCGACTGTCAGTCAGTAATCTTTTCTAGTTCTTGCTGCTTTTTTTGAGATACAGATGGGGGAAGTAGACAAGACATTTTTTTTATTTAATGAGCTGCTCACCCGGATTTTATAAAAATCCTTTCCAATGCTTGCATTTATTAGAGTTATTATTGGAAGAACTAAGGAAAAAGATGAAAGAGTTTCCAAGTTGCATTAACATTATTGCATTATGTTATTTCAGTGTAAACGTACAGAGATTTTTGGTCCTTTATATAACTTTGCTTGATCTGACTTGGTCTCACAATCCCTAAAAATTCATCACAGCACTTGCTTTGAGTGATGCTGGAAAGGTCCTACCGACCATGTCATGTAGTTACCGCCAATTCAATACATCTTCAGTTGCACACACCAGCCACATTGGTTGTTTCGGTCTTTGATTACGTGACAGGTCCACCGTATACTTCTGTCAGTGACAGTGTCAAGTTCCTTATCTTCCTTCTGATGGGCCTGTCCTCCGATGCGGACTTCCTTCAGCAGTCTTCTGAAGGGCCTTCTAGTTAGCCTCTCCAGCTAACAACCACCGGCCACACCTTCACCTTCCAGACCCATTCCTTTGACACAGCTGCCAAGTGTGAATATCATAGTTCCTTTCATATGCCTCACGGAGGACCTCCTCCCATGGGGCTGTCTGCTCAACAATGAGGACATGCTGCCTTCGGCCAGAGGATCAGATCCAGGCGCATTTGGCGATTGCGATTTTGAATGTGAGTCTTCAGTTATGCTCTAACACTGAGGCCAAGCACCAAGCAAGATGTCTGTCCATCCGTCCATCTGTCTATTTTCTTCCACTTATCAGGGATCAGGGTTGCAAGGGGGCTATAGCCCATCCCAGCTGCCATAGGGCCATAGGGTGAGAAGTGGGTTACATCCTGGACAAGTCACCTGTCTGCCATATGGCTTAAACAGAATGCTGGTAAACTCACTATCGCATTCATGCCTACAACCAAGTTAGAATCATCAGTGAACCTAACCCATTCATGTGGGACAGAGTGCTTGGCGGGAACCCAAGACTGGGGAAAACACGCAAACTCCACACAGAAAGGCCCCAGACTTCTTGGGTGTGAGGCAACAGGGCAAGCAACTGAACCACCATGCTAATGTTAGTGTGTGGCTGTATAGTTGTATAATATAGAGGTTGTTGGGGTTTTTTTTAAATTAGGAATAAAACCTTTTCACATTTCACGTGGGACTATGTTCCTGGAAAGAGGTTATATCACTGAGTTACACAGAAGACTGAGAAGATAACACATTTCTATTAAGCAAAAATATTAAATATCTGTCCATAATAATGATGTCCAACATACCTTATTTAAAAGAAGAGACTAGTCACTTACATTTTTGGGGAACTTTTAATTTATGTATTTATTTATTCATTGCATATTCAAAGTCACATTTAACTAACCATCAATCCCTTTTATCCATTTCACAGTGCTTATGTCTTGAAGAGGGAATCACAGACAGCTCCAATTACATTTTTAATTATTTACATCTGAAATATTCATATTACAAAAATGATGATAAAAAGTGATCTTATCATAGAAAAATGTGGTTTAAAACATGATATCAAATACAGTTTGATTTAAAAGGTGAAACCTTTTTTTTTTTTTTTGCAGCTGAAAATTATTCAACAGTTTGCAAGTTAAAAACATCTGTATGAAACGACTATATATGCATATTATGCCACACAAATCCTGGCACAACACTCTAAATTATTCTTCCATGGTATGACAGAAAGTTATGAATCAAAGAGTGAAAAAGATGTAATCTCAGGTTCTCCTGTCAACGTTTTTGCTAGTGGAAATTTCAAACTGAAATCACAAGCACAGATAAAATATATTGCAAGTGCTGCAACATAGGCACTTTTTACTTTCCTCTTCATGCTACTAGTAGGCAAAGCAATGCCAATCAGAATCAGCCGGCAGACATGTCTCCCAGAATAGCCCAAAAGACTGCGAGGAAAGGAGTTACTATCATGGGAGTCTCTGCATTTCTTCAAGCAACTTTTTACATCACAAACGTTGTACTGGCTTCTTTTAATCGCAAAATGCTGTGTAAGCTATGAGATATACTTTTCCTATGTTACAACTTTAATGATGTCCAGTGTTCTGAATAAAAGGTGCACTTGGGAGTGAAAATTATTGTTCTTTTAAATATTGCCAGTGGTGGCCAGCTTGTATAATTCACTAGAAATGCATGCTTGAAGCTGATTTCTCCAAAAATACATCAAGACAAAGAGATGACCTTTGAAGACTTCCATTTAATGTTTTCTTTTATTATCATTATTATTATTATTTTGTAGATGGCAGTAGACTAAGTGGCCACTTATTGATCGTTGCTGAGCTGCCCACCTGCATGCATGAGGACGTGCAGAGCTGAACCTACCCTTTAACGTGTTGTCTGCCTACTCTTGTTATACACACTGTACACACATCCACAAGCTACTGTTTAGCATGTCAACCATACATCTAACAATCACAGCATCTCGCGGGTCAAATACGTGCAGACTCAACTGAGAATAAAGCTGATGTTACTATGGCAACATCATTTGGATGAACATTTTAGTGGCAGCTGGGATTAACAGTCTAACTTGTTTCTGTGCTGAGAAATAGGAAACAATGCTAAATAAAAAGCATCATTTTTAATGTTGTTATTCTTAAACTTTAGTCTGTGAATCTATAAATAGACAGGTTGTTAGAGGGCAACAGTATAGTCCTGCTTCTCCTCAGCTCTTAGGCATTAACTCTGAGCCACATGTGGAGTCGCCAAGGAATCCGATTTGGCACTCTGCTCTGATTGGATTGGTGGAATCTGTCCACTCCACTTTTTTTTAGTATTCAATCTGAGGCATAAAACATGTTATACTTTAATTATAATATTTCAATTGAGAGCAGGGGTTGGATTTTCCTATAAATAAGAGAAGGTATTCCCTGCATTATATAGTGCACACTCACTGATCTGTAAGAGAAGCTAAGTGAAGCTTACTTACAGTCTATTCAGAAAAACTACTTCATGTTAAATATGTATTGATATTTATTGCTCCTTGACTCCAGGTCATCCATAGCTTTTCATCCACTTCCTTTTAGAGCACAATTCACGAGGCACCTAAAGGAGACACAAGTGATCAATGCACTCTTTGAGTATGGAACATTTGGCATTTTAATGACTGAAGAAATGAAAAAACACATGATGGGAAGGACAATGGATCAAGCCATTGTCTTTAATAATTCAAAACATTTTGGGTTTTCATTGTGAATTAAATTATCCACACCACATTAAATTAAGTCATGGCACAGAAAACAGAGTGAGGAGGTGTGCTGCATTTCAGTCTTGTCCAGAGGAAAGCAGCGTGAAATTGCCAACACAAAATGCAAAGAAAAGTCATTATCGTCCAAGAGGAGGTGCAAGAAAGCATCTCCTACTTTGAAATTGAGTCACTGATGACAGAATAAACAACTGCTTACTGAACAGCCACTTTTTGGGGGCACTTTCTGAGTTCCTCGATATGAGCTTTATTGATTTTCACATCAAGATACCCAACATGTGACGTCACATTTCAGTTCATCTCTTTGAATTTGTCTTCTTCCATTTTTGTGAATCCTGCTGAAAGCTTCTGACTCTGCCTACATGAAGGGCATATGTGGGCAGTTAGTGGGGATCAAGCAACATATGTATAGGGAAAGAGCCAATGTGGGAGGGTTTTTATAATACCTTACAATGTATGTGTTATCCATTACTGCATCACAAGCCTATGACCTCTAAAGGAAGAGCGTTCCTTTAGTGTTTGCTTGATTAAAATTCTGTGCACCCCTTCATGTATTATAAGAATAACATCGGAATAAAATATTTGCATTGACGGAGTAGTTGAGCAAACAATGTACAAGGGAGCTTTGCAACTGCAATCCTATATTTCAGGATTTATGTTGATATTGGGGCTCTAACGCTGTGCAGCATGCCTGTGAACAGCTGGATATACGTCTTCGGCTTTCAAGAGAAAAAGAGAAGTAGTGTTGAGATAGAGTCAACATTTCATCTGCTGAACTTCCTTTGCTTCGTTAAATAATGAACGACTGGCTACAGCTGTGTTATTTAGGAGTTATTTCATGTCAGTGGATAATGTTTGCACTGAAAGCAGACTCAGCTGGCTGAGCAGGTCAAGTTATGTAAAAGGCCCTTTACTCACTGGACATACATGAGTAACAAAGGGGAGTCAAAGGGTAGGATGATGAACACAAATAGCTTAGTCAAGTTTGCCTTTACACTGTTTTAAGCTCATCCAAACATGATCATTCACCATGGAGGTTGTATTTGTAGTAGTGTCGTCACTCCATCTGTAAACACGACAGCTCGAAAAGTTTTCAATGAATTCTGATAAAACTTTGTATGCGTGTAGGGTGGGATAGTGTTAGCAATCCATTCAAATTGGCCTTACATACACCAAGATCATCGAGGTCAGCTTAATGATTTAATGGTCGAAAAGCCTAATAACTCAGACACTATGATTCTTCCAAGTGTGGTGCATGTAGTGGGCATGTAGAAAGCACCATATAAAGAGTTAAAATATGTCACATTTGACCTTTGACCTCTCATACCAGGTCAATAGATGGATTTGAAGGTCAAAGTGATAATAAACTTTTTTTTCTCTTATGGTTTTTCTTATTTCTCTTACTATTTCTCTATTGTTGACAGAATACAGGATAAAATAGACTATATACATATTTATATGTTCTTGGCACATAGAATATGGGAATATGAAATATCACTGTTACTAACGTCTAACCTCTTTTTGAAGGTCAAATAAGGTCAAAGGTTTTGTCTTAGAAACTGTTCCTAAATGTAACTGCCTTTGTTTCTATTGGGAACATTTGAAAATGATACTGGCATTTAGGGATTTTAAAATATTACATTAGAGTTTGAATCTAAATATCTTGTCACGTTTGACCTCTGACCTCACTAATACATTTCAGATGGGGTTTTTTTCTACACTACAAACGTCCTACAGTGTCTTTACAAAGCGCTATACTCTATTCCCTTAAAAGTAAATGTTGCCCAGACAGGGTTGGGCTCCAGGGGTACGTCTTGTTTCAGGATGCTTTTGGAGCTCCGGTGTACATTACATGTCACGCTGGTCTAGGGATGGGTATTGATAAGAATTTCACGATTCCGATTCCATTTTCGATTCTCTTTAACGATTTGATTCTTTATCGATTCTCTTATCGATTCTTATTTTTTTAAAAAGGAGAACACACG
>VUQR01001357.1:11564-23821 GCA_015108515.1 Hemichromis elongatus
GTTTAAGGGGGAAAAAAAAAAAAAAAAATTTCTAAAAAAAAAAAAAAAAAAAGAAGGAATTTCAACCTGACTACACTTTGGGAAGTATTCTAAAAGTTGCAAATTAAAGTATTAATAATTGCACTTTTATTGTTGCAGTGATGCTGACATTTTAAAATGTCAATTGCCTGATCAGAGTTTACTCGAGCAGCAACCTGTGTGAGTGAAAGAGTGAGGGGAAAGTTGAGCATGAAGTGACAGGAACTGCACTATCTGGAAAAACAAGAGAGAGACTGGCTCTAAAAACAAGTAAATCCCCAGAGACCTCAATGTTAAAACATGTTGTTGTTGTTGTTGTTATTGATGGTGGTGGGTTTTTTTTTTATTGCTGCAAATTGGAAATTTGTTGAGCATCTGACTGACAGGCGGGTTCCAACGTGGGTGGCCTTCAATTCCACTAATGTTTGGCACTGATTAGGACTCTCCACAGAGTCTCAACTGGTAAATCTTGCTGCGTGCACTGTAAAAAATCAGAAGCTAAAAACTCAAAACATCAAACAACTTGAGTCAACACTTGAGTTTTTCAACTTCTGACTGATTTCTGACTGTTGAGTTTTCTTGTTCACGTCAAAACTCCTGTGAGGGTAACAATAATATTTTTGGTTTGGTGCAGATTTTTACACCAGATATACTTCTTGATCACTCTCTTATTTATCTAGGCTTTGGACCTCGTGACCCCCTAGCATAACCTCAAGTTTGTGTAGACTCCTAGTTGCAAAACGAGGACTTTTAGTGTGTTAGGCAAGTATGTTGACCTTTAAACTACTAAAATACACAAACCTTTCAAGGATATTAATGTTGCTTGTATTGTAACTAAGGAAATGTAAGGCGACCATATTTTGACTTCCAAAAGAAGGAGGACACATGGCCGAGTCATGAAGAACTTTAATAATACTGTTTGCTTAAAGAAAATGTTAGCATATTAAAACAATGCCTACACTGTTGGGTTAATGAATGGTGAAATAAAAATGTCATATAGGCTTCTACAAGTTAGCAAGTGCAAAAAAAGAGGACAGTTGGTCAGCCTACTTAATCTAAGTGTTAGCATTTACCTCACAAGTATAACGATTCTTGTTCAAAACTGTGAGGAAGCACACAGCCAACTTTAGGTTGGGGGCATTACAAGCAATTGTCTAATTGGCCCCTGCTGGTCCAAAATGTACGGATTGCATGTGGGGTAAAAATTTAGGCCAAACCAAACATTCAGATGAATCAGCTGTGTAAAGTAAGGGAGCTAATGTAAGTTGCAAAGGCAAAGCTTTCTGTGACTGACACAAAAAATGTTTTGTTTGCTTAATGTGGTGAAGTTTAGTTTGTCACTCAGCTGCAGGTGTCATGGGAGGCTGAGCTCCAATCTCCTGTCCTTCTTAGGGTCGCAGGAAGCCTGGAGCATATCCCAGCTACCACAGGGTGAGAGGCGGGGTACACCCTGGACAGGTCGCCAGTCTGTCGCAGGGTTAACACAGAGACTCAGACAACAATTAACACCTATGGGCAATTAAAAATCACTAATTAACCTAACCCAACTAACTACATGTCTTTGGACTGTGGGAGGATGGTGGAGTACCCAAAGACGAATCCATGCAAACACAGGAAGAACATGCAAACTCCACACAGAAAGGCCCCAACCAGATGGTGAATTTGAACTTAGGACTTTCTAGCTTTAAGGCATCAGTGCTAACAACGCCACCGTGCTAACCATCATCTAACGCCTCCCCTATTTGAGTAGGATGCCAGGACCCGAGAAGGGAACTGTGCCACACTGAAGTAAGGCAGCTGTAACACTACACAGGCAGAAAAAGATTAAAGTACACTGTAAATAAACGTTCACTTGTCTGGCAACGCTGTGTGCATCAGGCACTTTTCTGTTACACTCAGCATTTAAACAGTATTGTTGCCCTTAGGTAATACTGTGATGAGGTGAGCAAGAAAATTCAAGTTGCTAGAACTCTTGTTAAGTAAAGTCCACAACAACAGTCTCTATTGAACCATGTTATATGATCTGTGGTTTTCTGTTTTCTCAACTTTTTCTTTTAACAGTATGTTTTTTTTAACAGACGAGGAAACACAGTAGAAATTAGATAAATTACACTAAAGCCTTTGCGTTCATTACACTGCTTTTTTGCGTAAGCTCGATTAGCCATCTTCTTACAAATGTCTTTTGTTTGCCTCTTCTCTGTAATTGACTTGCTAAACTCAATGTCACCATTACTGTTACTGGCAGATATAATACCAAAGCTCAAACGAGCAAGTATTTATTAGATATGTGGCATTTTGATCCTGCTGCTGCTCCTGTTCTCATCTTTCAGCTACTTCCCCCTCTCTCTTCTCAGACCTGCTGTCAGACTGCAGTGAGAGTGTTGTCTGTTTTATAAAGAGCAGTTCGTAGCAGAGCACCCTTTTTCATGAATAATGTGATGCCACTGACATATGTGGCTAATATATATTACACTCTACATTATTGCTGGTATATATTACTGCTGATGGTACACACAGCTAATATAAATTATTCATTGGTCATTATTCATATCTTGCTGAATCACTGTCCTGGCATAACTCGGCTATGCACACTAGCCCTTGCTGTCTCTCTTCAACTTTTCTAATTTCCTTTACTTATTTTGATTTCTCTCCTGCACAGCTTTCACTTAACATATAAACAAGAATTTCATGATTTTAATTTTTTTTGTTGTTGTTGAAGGGATGTGTGCTTCATGTCACAGGACCTCCTCCTTTTTCACCCATGTACAAGCACATTTATATTCACGCTAACAAACAGAGAAAGACGAAAGCTATGAAACCAAAGACACAAGTAGCAGGAGAGAAAAAGCACAGCTAGTGAGACAGAGAAAATGTATCAAACAAAACAGGAGGATGGGAGGGGCTAAAAATAAAAGCTGGAGTGAAAGATGATAAATAGACTTTAGGTTTATAAAAGCAAGGTCAATAAACAACAAAATAAGAGACATGACTATCTTTAAACGACAGATGCACAGAATATAATGCACGCACACACACAAACACACTTGCTGTTAGTCTTCATATTTACAGTGTTGGTATTTTTGAGCCTCACACAATCAGGAACACATTTGCTGTTAAATCCGGACCTAATCAGTAATATGATTAGCTGTATTTGATTTACCTGGGTGACATTACCACTAATAAAACTTCTCAGTTTTCCAAGAGCTGCAAAGGAAAAAAAAAAAAAAAACAGGCCTAATTTTTATAGTGCTGGCCTTCATTCTCATCAGCTGTGTTAGCACTAAGCAACACAGCAACAATTGAGAACGTGACAATGGCACAAAAACCCTGAAAGGTTGATTCTTTTCATCTGGACGTAGCATTTTTCAATGGGAGAAACGTTTCGTCACTTATCCAAGTGACTTCTTCAGTGTCAGCTGACTACAGGTTTCCCCGACCTTACAAACATTACATTGTACAATAACTGAAACCAGCCCACTGAATGAACAATGGGCTGTGAGGTCAGTTTCTTGATCAAGGAAATCAACCTTTTGGGGTTTATTTACCTGGATGATTGAGCATGTGACAAGAAAACATCATAAAAACTATGAGAAATGATGGCTGAAAAAATACAGAAAAATGGTTGCCCTAAAATTAAATTGCTGATGGTTATATACTCATCATCATTATAAACAGTTCGGCATTTTCCGTATTAATACATTGATTAGTTAGGTAGCAAACAAAGTAGGCAGGCAGCTAAAAAGAGAGAGAATCTCAGACTTCCTGGAGAAATACAACTAAATGAATGACAGCATTATACCATAACTGCTGCATGCGTTTGCTTTCACATTGCAACAATTTGAAATATGATCACTGGATTTCTATTAAGAGCTTTTTGGGTTTACTTAAAAACCCTTCTCTTCATCCAGATCTTGTTTCCAATTTTCCTGTTAATTCAAACAATTCTCAAGAGACTAGCTAAGTTATCATCCACAGAGGAAGGAATTATTTGAACACTTTCAGTCAGGTTTAGAGTTCAATATAGCACAGAAAAAAGACTGGTAAAGGGTAGGAATGATCTTTATAGGACATCTGATAGTGGACTCATCTCCATCCTTGTCTTTGTAGACCTCTCTTTATTAAATTTAAATACAGAGACAGGAACATACTTTTAGATGTCTTAAATAAAATGCACATTACTGGTTTGACTGGCATTTATTTCTGGATACAAACAGGAAGTGTTCTTCATATATGAAAGTCAGGGAGTTCCACAGGGTTCTACACTAGGACCAATACTATTTATATCATACTTGTTTCTATTAGCCAATATCGTTAGAAAAGACTATATATGTGTATTGCTTTTAGATGATACTTATATTTATCTATTGAGACAGATAACACTAGTTAAATTTCAGGTCTGGCTTAAAGATAATAAGGACCCAGATCACCTATGACTTTCTTCCCCTAAATTCATATAAAAACAAGATTATTATATTTTGGCCTAAAATCATCGAAACATGGTATCTAACCAGATAATGACATCATCTTGAGTAAGTATCTTGGTTTCCATTAACACTATACGCAATATTTGAATTATTTTTGACCAGAGTATGGCCTTCTATAAACACGCAAAACAAATATGTAGGACTGTTTTCTTATACCTGCAACAAAGTTAAAATTAGACACATGCTGTCTCAGAGATGATGAAGAAAAAGGAAAAAATGCATTCATTACTTCTAGCCTTGAGTATTGTAATTAATTATTATCTGCTTCTTTTAAAGGTTTCTTGAAAAGCTTCCAGTTAATCTAGTGACAGCACTGCCAGGAGTGAGAAAGAGACATTTTCTCCCCAACATTAGCTTCTCATCATTGGTTCCCTGTTAAATACATTCATCCATCCATCTTCTTCCGCCTATCCAATTCAGGATGGCAGGGGGGCTATAGGCTTTCTCATTTGCAAAAGGATGGGAGGGTACACCCCAGAGAGGTCGCCAGCTTGTCCCTGTTAAATCCAAATCCTCACATGCAGACTCTACTGAATTATATAGTCACAGCTAAAGACTTTGTTCTAAGATAGCAGGTTTGCTCTGCTTCCAAGAGTTTCCAGAATTAGAATGGGAGGAAGAGCAGCTCTCGGGTATCTCTTCTGTGGAACCAGCCACCAGTTCATATTCAAGAGACAGACACTCTTTCTACTTTTAAGATTAAACTTAAAACTTTCCTTTTTTGATAAAGCTCAGAGTTAGCAGCATCACATGGTCCTGAAGCATCCCTTCGTTATGCTGCTATAGGCTCAGGCTGCTGGGGGACTTCACATAATATACTCAGCATTTTTCCATTAGTCTTCCCTTTTTACTCCCAAGGTACCACTGCTGCACGTATTTAAACTGTGTCTTCACTCTGAAAGTTTGTGTCTTGTCTTGTGCTTTTTTTCCCATTTTTTCTTTTCTCTCATCCACCAACTGGTCACAGCAAGTGACTGCCTGGTTTTACTGGGGGTTCTAGTTTGAGAGGGAGTTTTTCCTTCCCATCGTTGTTTGTTGAGCATGTGATTTACACATGGTAAAAGGGCAACTGTCACTGTGATTTGGCATAATATACAGTAAATAAAATTGAATTGCATTGTAACCTCATATCAATGTTGTCTTTATAGTTTATATCCAAAGTGGTTGACAGCTCAACTCTGCATCTTTCCATTTTCTTCCATAGACAGACAACCATTCATGCTTACATTCACATCTATGGCCAGTTTAGAAGTGCCAATTAACCTAACCTAATGCATGATTTGGGCTGTGGAGGAAGCCTCGATACTCAAAGACAAATCATGCAACCATTCAATGCCCCAGTCGGCTATTGGCTTCAAACTCACCACCTTCTTGCTGTGAGGCAACAGTATTAACTTCTGCATCACCGTGCTGCCCAACATCTCAACTCATGATAACATGAATATGTTGAAGTAACGATGATAACGCAAATGCATTATATTGTATGTGCATACGCCTGCCTCCTAGCCACATTTTTTCATTACTCTGTTTTTTTTCTTGCTCTACAATGAGATTTGGGTCTCATCAAGATGGATTACAGTTTGTGAGGCTGTAATACAACAGTGGCAAATGTGCAGTTCACCACTTATTTATTCAATGACAAAATAGTGGCTATGATCGCACCTCATCCATACAGTTTCCCAGGCACATGTTACAAGCATGCTCTCTGTCATAGGACTGCAAGTCATAAATCAGCCACCACATATGCATACAGAGTGCATCATTGAGACCAATAGATAACCATGTCCTCTGCAAGAAAATGAAAAAGGATCATTTCACTGCAGCTAAATGACACTTCATCTCACCTACTGAAAACTAATGTTGGAAGGAGTCATAAAGCACTGTCTGTTGCTGTCTGTGTCTCACGGTCTGCAATCTCTCTGTCTGTGCCTGTCTGTCTCTAATTGTCCATCAAGCTCTCCATCTGTGCTCGTCTCCATCCTTCAGTCTGTTCAGTCCTTAGGCCTTTTCACAGGGGAGGGAACAGTTTATTCAGCCTGCGAGCCTAATAACTCTCCTTCCCCATCGACCTCGTTAGGATATGGTCTATTTGTAGTGAGCGAACATGTGTTTGTACGCAAGGGTAAATGCGTGCATGCTGGGCTAAGTCAGGATCTCATTAACTTCTGGAATGGTCCTGTGCTTCTCCCACAGACAGACCCATGCACACATTGCTAGTGTTGGATGAAGGCTCTGTATCTTTAAAAGCATGACTTTTGTACTAAGTAAGAAAAGCATTCATGCGTTCAGAAAACAAGGGCATCAAACTAGCCAAGGAGCCTTTAGAAGATAAATTCCTCATCAACAATACTCTATAAAGTATTAATTATTTAAGTTAAACTGAGGAAATATAAAGCTGTGTGTGTGTGTGGTGCGTGCAAGCATTTGATAATCCTCTGTGTTTGCCTATTAAGTAGGAAGGAAGTTGGAGCATAACCTTCATTAGGCAGCTGTAAAAGAAGCTACAGCATTATGGTAATTTTGCTAATCAGGAAAACAGGCAAGAGATGAAACTATTATTAGAGTTTTTTTGTTTTTTATCCCCCCCTCACAGAGTTTGTACAATACATGCATCCTTTACAGGCTCCTTCTCACCTGGGTAGGAGTTTTGGGTTCGCTTCACTGTGCTGCATCAAATTTTTATAAATGTGACCTCATGTTTGAATAAATTATGATTAGTTTTTTAAAGTTGTTTTAGATACTGAGTCATAAACTTTCAATATTTCTTATAATCAGGGTCTTTTCCAGGTGTAATGTGAGGCAGAGGGAACTCCAGGAAATCAGAATATTTTATAAATTCACATCAGTTCCCCATTTATTACACATTTAGATAATTAAAAATTGGCTCTAATAATTTAACTGGTATGTATTCATTGAATTGTACATTGCTTCATAGGGTTTAAACTACCTGCATTTGCACAGCGTGCTTTGCCCTCATTTAATAGAGATGAAACATCTCTGAATGGGTTTTACCGGACCCATTAAAAACAGCATGCATGCAACTATAAATTCATGTAAAATAATAATAAACTAATATGAGGAATGAAAGTAGAAACTACACAGCTGCATAAAATATATATTACATATTGCTTTGCAAATAAATATTGCATAGACTTAAATCTTACTTTTATTTGCCATCTTTTACAGTGTAAAGAATACAGTAGATTAATTTTTTGGGCCATAGAATTTACAATGAGAACAAGAGGCTGCGAGACAGTGAGAGCGTGCAGTGGAAAGGCGGACTCAGTTGAGAAAAAAATGACATCATTTAAAAGTGTGATGTTTATTATTGATTTGCAAAGGGGAAAAATAATTTCAGACAGGACTCCTGCAGGCAAAAGAATATTGTTATTTCCTTCTCCAATAATTTATACTCTGAAGTATAGCTCTATTCTGGGACCTCCTCACTCTTCCACATGCTGAACCTGAAAGCTAGAGGCAGGGAGACCAGCAGCAGGAACCTGTATGGGGCAGGCTTCAGTGACACATGTATGACATTGATTGGGTCAGAAACAACATGAACAGCAGCTGGAGTGAAGCTGGATTGCAAAATTGTTTGGAGATATGCAGAATCGGTAAGCAAGCTTGCCAATTAGACAGGTAGACCTTAACCCTTTTAGACCAGCCGGGGCGGGCACGCTACGCTTTGCGTAACTATTTTTAAAGTCTGGTAGAATTGCAATCACATAAGCTAGCGCAATAATTTTTTTTGCATATGAAACCAGAAGAGTTGTACTTACGTCTTATGCATTTAGCTTGTCCTAGGTCACAGTTTCCTTCCACATATGGCTTTGCAAAAGTTGCATTTGCAGGAACAAAAACATAATATTCCAGAAACAGGCTTTGCCGACCCAATCAGCTGTTCATAGCACTTCCTATGGTGGAATAAACGTCAGCGCGAACTATCGTATGTCCGCCATGAACTGCCCGAAACCAGAAGTGACGTCATTTTCGCGGAAAATGTAGTTCTTTTTCTATAGGTCATTTACAAATATATATGTTTTTAAAATTAAATTTTGAGTTAATGGTTTTCTCTATAGTTTCTGGGATGTTTAGAACTTTAATTACAGTGTTGGAAATAGTTTAAAACCCTTTTTTTTTTTCAAATTCCATTACAATAGTTTTTCCTGCAGTATATAAAAATTGGTGTATCTCAAAAATAAAACTATGACATACTCAAAATAAATTTCCTGTGGTTGGAAACTATTTTGTGCAACTTTTTTTGCATTTACAGTTTTGAGGGATAAACCTTTGAAATTTCTCTAACTAGAAATATGTATAAAAAATACAAAAAAGATTTATTTTTTTCTATAGTTTATTGCACTTTTTTGCAATTTATCCAGTTCCTATGGACTTAATGCATACATATTATTAATATTTGGGATATAACAGTTATATTGATGTATAGCAACTTGAAATACTCCCAAAAATGGCACTACAGCACGTAAAAATATAAAGATAAGCTCTGGCGGACTTGGTTCTATGGTAGGTCTTAAAGGGTTAACTTAGGCCTTAACTTATGCTAGACTCAGTAATTCAAAAACTCACACTGAGACAGCTTTACTGATGTTCACCTCTTTAACTTTGGCATAAAATAACACTTTAAATGTGGATTTTATAGAAGAGAAAGAAATGGCAGGTGCAAGAAATAGAAAGACGAACAGACAGACAAGGCGAGATAAAGAAGTTTGATGGCTGACAAAGTAGAGAAAGATAACAAACCGGTATAAATCCCTTGAGAGTGACACAAGTCAAAACCCACTAAGTCAGAAACGCAAAGAAATCTGAAGTATAGAAATCAACAGGATAACAAATGTGCGACTGTCCGCAGTGCACTTTAATTCTTCTGAGTGTACCTGAGGCTTACAGCTCTAGTCAACAACCACTGCTATGAAGTAGATCCGACGGCGGCTGTGGACAGAGATGCTAGTGGTTGGGCTACCATATCTTGTTTTTTTTAAACATTGTTTTTATGTTTTTGCCTATTTTAATGTGTGTGTGTTCCATATGAAAGCAGTAAAATGCTCTAGAATGTTTAAACACTTCAGAGATTCATGTGGAAATTAAGAGATTCACCTCCAATAGCATTACTGCATGTATGAAGAGAGAAGTGGGTAGACTCGTTCTACAGTTCTGCATTTTGTCATGTATTTTATCTCAGTGTGTGTGTATTTCAGCCTTCTTCACTAGGGTGCCACATTACTTCAAATAGGTGAATATCCTGCTCAGATCCAGTTTACCTGGCTTAGTCAGTTTGAAACAACAAATAGAACCAAATGGTTTTTCTGGGTCATTGACACTGCCTGGTCCTGCTGTGTTTGGTCTAGCTTTAGCAGCTGTGACAAAATAGCATCTTAAGATAGACGTGCGATGAGTGTGTCTACTATACATATATGTAACACACATATAGTAAGAAATGTTGCGTTTTCCTTCATGATTATATCTACAAGAAGTATGCATGCGAGTTTCCGGCCTTGTAAGCGTGTCGTCTTATTTGTGATCTGGTGTCTGCCTCAGTCAGTTTGCCCTGAAGCATTAGTTTTACCTAAATGCATGCCTTCAACAGCACACTTTTATTCCAGCATCCGAGTTGTTGACTGATGTACTCATGAGCCATGTCTCAAAAAGAGTCTTTTTACTATTCACTCAGCAGCCTGAGTGCCTTGGATTTCCCCTTTTTTGTGTGCTTACTATTCTCTTGATGAAAGATGAAATGATGAAAGCTGAAAGTTGTGGTAATGTACTCTAAATAAATCATTAAAATGCATTTATTGGACTAAAAGAACAGATGTCTGGCTGGTTTTAGTAGCTTTAGCAGCAAATCACTGGATATCATGTAGCTGCTACGATGCTACGTAATTTTTTTTATACATTATACAGTAGGCTGGGGATATTCCTATGAAAAATCTTCATGTAACTCATTTTGTACTGACAAGAATAAAGGAAACAAAACCTCTCAGGTTAAATTAAAGAGAGCAGAGAAAGGAAGTAAAGAGAAAATGACGCAAGAGTCATTTGGTGATGGGGATGGGGCTTCATTTGTTTTATTTGTCGATGGCTTCTTTCTGACAAAAGCCATTTTTCTTTTATGCAGCATAATACAGCAAACAAATGCTGCTTGGGTTATAATGTAACTGTGAACTACTCAAGCTGTTCCATTGCACACCACTTCACCACTAAACCTGAGAGGGAATATGCTGTGATTTTTGCACATTCATTTGTAGCTAATAAACATGCAGCAAAAACACAAACTACAAAGACAAGTGTGCTTTTATAAAATATAACACAAAATGCTTAAAAAGGATTTTTAGAAGCATGAATATGACTTAAAATATGGCAGACATATTTGGTTTGCTTTGATTACACCAATATAAAGAGTGAGTAATGGATAATAGATATTGATTGTAGATAACTGCAGATAAATAATGAGTGTGTTACATAATATTATATCTCAGTATATTTCTAAATAACTAGAAAACCTGAAAGAAAGGTAGATGAGAAATGTAAAAGTGCAAACTATAATGTGATATTTGTAATCCGTATATACAGTAACATTTCCAAAATGTTTCCAATAAAAACAAGTGCACAGTTTTAAAGATATGTCATTTTAAAGTTTCTTCTTATTTGACCTTGACAAAGCGGTCATAGGTTCAAAATCACGTGATATTTAGAATCGCCGTGTTCCCTATATGCATACATGTTCTCAATACAAAATATGGCAGTAAGAATCTGTTCTATATAGCGTTATCCTCATTTTGACCTCCAGATGGATCTACTGACCCTGAAGGAGAGGTCAGAGGTCAAATGTGTCATGATAATTTAAATCTGTATATTGTACTTTCTATTCGTTGACAATACACACCACACTTGTAATAATCATAGTTTCTAAGTTATAAGGCTTTTTGTCTATTTTTGACTCATAATCCATTAAGCTGACCTCGAAGACCTCGGAGAATGTGAACTAAGTTTGAATGGATTAACACGAGCCCACGCTACACTCCTACAAAGTTTTACCAGAATTCATTCAAAACTTTGAGCTGTTGTGTTTGCAGACAAACACAACAAATGCAACCCTAAACATAAACTCCTTTGCAGAGGTAATTGCACACTATTTGCATACTATATACTATGGTGGATTTTATGATAATGCTATAACAATATGATTGATGCGAGATAAAAGACATTACAACTCCACAACTTCATTAGTCAAAAAAAACCCCATCAATTTATTTTCACTTAAACAAGCAGCTGTTTTTTATGTGTATTAAAGCTATGTAACTGTACTGAACTCATTCTTCTTGCTTCCTCCATTTCTGTACCATTGATTTATTAATGTTGAATTCTCTTGCAGCTGCTCTATTCCCATATTCTACTGCGACTGATAGGCTTGAGTTTAAAATCTGCTTTATACACATGTCTCTTAACAGGTGCCATTTTAGGGTCCTTATACACACACAATACTGTAATGTTATGTTGAAGCACAGTATGTATTACTCTGCGAGGCTCATGACTATTGGAAGCCGTAATGCTCCGACAATCCATCGAGCGTTGCGGCCTCGTAGCTTACATTCTTTGATAGATTTTTTTTTTTTTTGCCTGTCCCGTTTGGCTCTTTTGCCATCAGAATTATTGTCTAAAGGCGAAGAGAGATGCCCAACGGATTTACTTTACCAAATGGACCTTCCCAGCCTTGCCGTAATGGTCTATTTGATTCAC
>VUQR01001357.1:38087-49513 GCA_015108515.1 Hemichromis elongatus
ACTCATCCTTCTCACTGCGTGTGTCTTCGTTTTGTCAATTTCTTCTCACCTTTAGCTCGTCAAACTTTTCACAATACCTGCAAAATATTTTAAAAATGTGAGGAAAGAACTAACTAAACACGGGTCAGCGCTTCCTAAAATAATTACCTACACTCCTCACACCTCGGACTGTGCATAAAATGCAACAAGCAACTTTTATCTTCTTTTTTCATATGTTGTTTTCATTTATCCCTCAACCGTACCTTTCATGAATTTCACAGCAGTCATTTCTGCTCCTGCACAAACTGTTGTTGACTCTGTGAAAGTTTGCACACATTCACTGATAAACTCATGGATGTTATAATATTGCTGAAGGTGCTAGGTCACCTTTATGGGCTGCCCGGCCATGGAACCTAACGGCACGAAGCTCCTGCCTCAAAGTTTCATTGCTGATGTTAATGCCAGAACTCTGCATCAATGCGCGTTGTTGACTTTCACACACTATGCACATCGGTCCTGATGTTGTTCGTAAATGCTTCCACTTGGCAATAGTACTACTTGTTGATTGTGGAGCATTTAGAAGGAGCATCCTATTACAGTACCAGACTTGAAATGTTTGCAAAGGCAAACTACATGACCTGATTTTAATCACTTGTGGCAGTGGAACTAAAAACACCTGAATAAAAAATTAAGAGACTATGTGGTCCAAAACTCTATTACAGCCATTCCCAAAGTCAAGAGTACCAAGGCCCACTTAAAAATCTAGAAAATCCCAATAAAACCAGTCCCAAGTCTTCACTACAAAAGAAACTGATGTATTTACTAGAAAAATGTAGTCAAAAAGACATAAACAACACAGACTGTTGACTACAAATCACTATCTCTACCCAGTTCATATGCAAAGTGTTAAGGCCACGGCTCGTTACTGGTGTGTGTGTATGTGTGGGGGTAAGTGTGTATGCATATTTCTGGGTTAAACACGACTGGGGTAATAAAGTGAAACAAAGGCAATAAAATCCAACTCTCTTTCTGTAATAATTATTCCATTACAATACAGCCGCGTTATCCTCCGAGCAGCCTGCAAGTGTGTCCTGATAATTTTGAGAGACACACATGCCCTATCAGCTGTTACTATTAGCACAGGATTAAACACGGTTGGATCAAATGCGAGGCTCTGTGTGGTCTACAAATCCACAAAGGAAGAAATTAATTTCTTTCTCCAGCTTGGTATTTCCTTGATAAACCCTGTCCCTAGACTCCCACTACATAAATACTTGCCAATGGATTGTTACTATGGAGAATACTTAGACAAATACTGTACGTATGCAGACAGACACACGCACACACGCATTCTTTCGTTCTCTCTAAACCTCATTAGCACACACTTTAAAATTAAAAGTTGCCCTCTGCTTTTCTATTCTCTATGTTCATGACTGAGGGTACTGTGATATAGGCCCTTTGAAGTCAATGATTTTTTTTCTTTTGTGTATGGTTGGTGGTGCATGTGCACTTAGTGTTTTAAAGATTGCTGCTGTAAGTTCTGTTCTTACCGATTTTTTTTATATGTTTTTTTTTTATCTATGTGCCGTTGTTGCTCTTTAGTGTGGTGCGCAAATTTTTATTTTTTTTTCCGCACAGTGTGTGGTATTTTTCAGCCTCTGAGGTAAATTTCCTCCGCGGCTTCCTAATGAATCATTGACAACCTACAAACCGCTGTCCAAAGAAATGTGCATCCTCCCATTAAAACACGCCTTAAAGGATACAGGTCATAGAGCCTCAGATGGGCTTGAAAATTCAGAGCGGCCCTAAACCGAACCCAAAAAAAAGATGCTGCTCAGATGTGAAACCAGCCTCAGGTGGAAATGTTGTTCTTTCTAAGCTTGTAACGGATTCAAGTTTGGAGTTGCTTATAATTTGGTGACAATGGAACACCGGTTGGTGCATGGATGGCTAAAAACAGGCAGAATTTCTTCAGTTTTCAGAAAAAGAATGTGCTTTTGGTCAACTTCTGATTAGCATAGCGTGAATACTCACTGAGGGAAAAAATTACAACCCCACACCAACATTTGGAACATTGCTCATTATGTTAGAGTTCCCACTGTATAAATGAAGGCACCAGTTTGCATCAGTGGGTGGATATTGAATATTTGCTAGATGGCACAGCATAAACCGCTTCGGGGGATGCTCAGACAAAATACAATAATTTCTGGTATCTATCTAAAAACCTCATTTACCATCTAGTCTCAGTATATTATAGCAGAATTTAATAATATAGTTGCAGGAGTTATCCTTCAGTCTGCATCTATATTGTATTATTATAATCCTAGACACTGGAAAAAAAATCATTCTTTTCTTTAGCGGGTGTCACTGAGGTTTGGTACGCAACGGAAGAATGGAAAACGCATTGCAGAAAAAAAAATCCTTCTATTTAGCATCCATGGGCAGCATGTGAACAGCAGGAGTTGGCTAAAAGCAAACCAGAGAGTTTAAAAAAAAAATGGTTAGATTAATTATTACATACATAATTCTTATGTCTGTTGAACTATAGGTTTAGACCATTTTTCATAGCATAGAAAAATTCCCCAGAGATTTAGGTTCGTATTGACTTGATAGCATTGCACAATTGTTACAGGTTAGCCGGCTTGACATCAATGAGTCAAACCTTCTGTTCCATCATTTCCCAAAAGTGCTCAATTTGACTGAGTTCTGGTGACTATGGAGGCTATTTAAGTACAGTGGAATCAGTGTCATCTTGTAGAAACCAGTTTGAGATGAACTGACTTTTGTGACATGGTGCGTTTTATTGCTTGAAGAAGCCATTAGAAGATGGGTACACTGTGGTCATAAGGGGTAGACATGGTCAGCAAAAATACCCAAGTAGTCTGAGGAATATAGATGATGCTCAGTTGGTACTAAGGGTCCAAAGTGTCCCAAGAGCCCATTACACCATCACCACCATTCTGAACCACTGATACAAGACAGGATGGACCCAGGCTTAAATGTTGCTTATACCAATTTCTGACTCTAACATTCAGACATCCCAGTAGAAAGGGTTGAAAGTGACCAGTATAATCACTTTAAAACTTCCGTGCAACTCTGATTTAAAAGAGATGAAAATAAAATAGAATCAACTTTTAAAAACATCAAAAGATAGTTTTGAGCAAATTGGAATTAAAACGACATTCTGACGACAACTGTCGCTCCTTCTGCTGCCAACTAAAACAAGGCTACTGCCTGAAACTACAGTAAATTACAGTTCTAATAATCTAAAAACTTGGAAAATCCTGTACATTAATAAACAGTTAAAATATGTTTGTACAGCTAAACTGAAACTGTCGTATGTGCAAAAACTGGAAAAAAAATAACCTCATTTACAATGTGTTGCAGGGTAAAGTTATGGTTTCTAAGCCAAAGATATTAATGCATTTCTCTTTATGTTGTCCTGTCACAAACCCATGCAAGTCATTTTAGTTTTCCTCTGTGAAATGCAAATGTGAAGGGTAGAGGCACTGAATGCAGATTAAATGAAAAGGACCTAAAAGTAACCTAAACTGATTTCATACATATAGGACAGACTGTGCCTTGTAAAGTAACCAACTTTCACTACTGTCACACAGAAAATTGAGTGAGTGCACTGTGTGTGTGTGTGTGTGGGTATTAATATCTTCATGGGGACCAAAAACTGGAAGTTTACTATTCTCGTGGGGACCAACAGCCCTTGTGGGGACCAAAATCCCGGTCCCCACCGGTTTGAAGGCATTTTTGAGAGTCAAATGTGGTTTAGTGTCCCTTAGGTTAAGGGTAAGGGTCAGGCATTCATTTTTGATGGTTAGGGTTACGGTAAGGGGCTAGGGAAAGCATTATGTCAATGAGATGTCCCCACAAGTTATGAAAATACAACGTGTGTGTGTGTTGGCAGAATTGTCATCACCACAGGAGTCAGACAGTCTAGCTGAAGTCAGCACTTGCTCTAGTGTAATGTGGAGACAGGTGGACACCTAATGTACGTAGCACTGTGCATGCATCAGACAAATGTGCATCACAGGCAAAAATGGAACCTCTCTAAATGCTGCAAGTATTTCCACTAAAAAGCAACATAAAAGCACATTTAAAGCACTTTAAAAAAATAAAAATATGTGTATGAAATTAGGGGTTGCACTGAGCATTTCTTCTTCTCTTACTTCTTTTCACTCCCTATGTGTTTATATCCCTCAACCAGTCGCGGCAGGTGGCTACTCCTCCCTGATTCTGATTCTGAAGTCAGCATTCGCTCAGGTCTAAGGTGAAGAAAGGTGGACGCCTAATGCACAGAGCACCGTGCATGCATCAAAAACAGAGCCTCTTTAAATGTTGTAAGCATTTCCATTAATTTTTCTTATCAAATTACTTTTTTAAAGCACTTTGGAAAATATAAGATATTAGTGGTTAGGAAAGACTGATGAAATTAATAGGAAAACACAAGTTATACATGTCGTGTATTCATTGTTTTTTCCTAACTAGGATGGAACCTTGCGAAAACGCTGGAAGTAGCATTGTGGTGATAATTCACACGAGACCCCAAGTTCCAGTTGTATCTGATTCCTCTCGAGCAAATATATATCTGAGCGTTTGCATTTCTTTTTGCTTTTCCACAGAATCTGGTACAACACATGTCAACCCACATCTAAAACCCATAAGAAAAGGAAACAGAAAAAGCTTTTACATTTCTAAATCTGTACAAGCCAAAACCCAAACAGTCCTCGAAAGTGCTGACCAATAAGCACTTTTCGTACTTTATTCTTCAATATCAGCAAGTATATAGAAAGTCTACTAGCTTTGAACAATTTTCTGTGAGATCTGAGATCTGACAACTGCAACTGGAGACTACTTTTGTGAGGCAGGAGACAAGTCAGTCTCGATGTCTCCACTGAGTCATCTGACCTTCCACCGCCAGTCGCGCATCTCCAATACTTCTAATCAATCAGACTAATCCCAATGGCCTCTCCTGGGTGGTGGGAGGACCGGATCGGCAGTGGGCCAGACTAGAGGGGATAGATGGCGAAGACCTCAAACGAAGAGACGGGATAAGGGATTGCAGGATGATAGGCGGGACGGGTGGAGAAAGTAGAAGACGAGAATTTCAGAAGTAGGGAAGGAGGAAATGGAAAAGGACGGAAAGATGAAAAGATGTAGCATAAAAGGCAAAGGGGAGGGAGATAAGCAAGGGATGATTGGATGCCAGACAGCAGATAAAAATCACAAGGTCAACGTTAAGCTCAGAAATCACAAAGAGTGAACATGCCCACTTCTCTGTCTGATACTCTCTGTATGACTTCTGAGTGTTGATCTCTCTTGCTTCAACTTTACTGTTGCAGCAGCCCCCTCTTTGACTCAAATTTGCCCCCACCCCTACACACACACACACACACGCTCATGCACACACACTATCTGACAGTAATCAGACATCCAATTACAGCAGTGCCCCCGGAGTAGGGCTGTGTGTGTTCATGTGACTGTTTGTGTGTGTCTGAGAATACATGTGTTTGCGTCTTTGCTGGGGTTTTTTTTTTTCTCAACACACACTGATACAGTATCAGATGCCTGCTGATGTCTGATACTCCCCAGCCTGGGATGTCCTGCTGTCCCTCTAGCTCATGTCTTATCTGAGGATGAATGATCTTTCATGTTAGCACACATACACACACACACACACACATAAGCAAAGAAATATATAGCTGTTTCTAACAAGGTACTATACTTGTAGAAGAATGCAAGAAAAAGGGATTACACAAAAAAGGTTTAAACTTTTAAACATACACCCACCAAAATAATGAAATCAAATCAAATCAAATATACAAAAAGTATCAAAAGATATATTTACTATAATACAAAGTGTTCAGGCCTCCCTTTACCCTGATTGGTCCTCTGTGATCTTGCTGCTCCATCTTTTTGCCCAACACCTGTATAAGTCCCTAAATGCCTCTTTAAGACTCTGACAGATGATTGAATTGTTTTTCTAATGGATGCTGAACTGGTTGAACATGAGTTAGACTAACTAGTAATCAGTGTTTTCCGTTTTAAAGGCCAGTGTTCCCATAGGTGACCAAAGTGTGCAAAACGATACAATTTGTTTTCAGAGATTTGCAAAGCTGTGATTGAGATTTGAGACCAATGGAGCTTAGAGTTTAGCGGTTTGGAGTCATGGTAGTTGAATTTATAACCAAGAAATGTCGACTTACCTCATCCAGGTAAGTAAATCCCAAAAGGTTGATTCTGTTCATCTGAATGTAGCGTTTTCAATGGGAGAAATGTTTCGTCATTTATCCAAGTGACTTCTTCAGCCTCAGCTGACTGCAGGTTTCCCCAACCTTATAAACAGTACATTGCACAATGACTGAAACTAGCACCACTGATTTAACAATGGGCTGTGAGGTCAGTTCCTTGATCATTAAAATGCAACTTCTCACGACCATTGATCAACAACTACTGATGAAAGTCCATTGAAACGTTTCTTCCACTGAAAACGTTACGTCCAGATGAACAGAATCAACCTTCTGGGAACCGTTAGAAACTGTAGCAGATCTCCTGTTGTCATCATAGTCTTCAGTCTTTACCATATCGATGTTTGGTTTAATCAGAATAATTTTTTTTTGCACACAAACAAGGAATTTGACTTCGGTCGACTTTGATCTCTTAATGCAAACAAAAAAAACCGATCACGTTGTGCAGTTGTTTGGTTTTTTTCATTCATATTTGTCATGATTTTTGCAGATTTCCAAAAGCAGCCAAATAAAGAAAACACCCAAGTTATGTTTTTCTGAACCTTTTTCTTTGTCTGATGTTGTGAATGATCTGAAACTATTCTTTGAAACTATTCTGTGGTTTTGATTAGGGAAAACAATTCTGCTGTGTTTTCTGATGTGTGCTTTTTTTTTCTTGGTCTCTTTTTTTAAAGAAAAGATGTGAAGGTTTCAAGAAGTGTCTGTTAGCAATCATAAAAAAAGATCTTAGCGTTTATGCCTCTCATAATGGACTACACCAATTCAGTAGATGGCTCTACAACACAACACACTGCATGTCTTTGACAACTACTTTCTATTCTTTACATTGTTTCGATACTTTACAGTCATTTTTGTAAACAGTTTTGAAACATGCAGTTGTACATAATGCACTTTTTCGATGATTAGTATATGAGTCTACCACTTCCAACATCCATTATTCTTCCAGGTTTACTCGGGCATCTCTTATCATAACATATCAGGACAGCAGTTAATTCAGAATCTCGCTGCCAGACTTTTAACACGTAACAAAAGGAGTGACCACAATGCATCAGTCCTCGCAGTCCTTCACTGGCTACCTGGGAGTTTAAGAACTGATTTTAAGCCCTACATATCTGTGAGATGCTGATTCCATATTAGCCTGAGATCTTCTAGCATGGTTAATGGTTTCTAAGTTGACCGGAGCTTTGCATCCCCGGCCCCATAACTTTGGAATTCCCTTTGATTTCTATAACTGCTAATGCTTTTATCAAACCTTTTTCAGTTTTAAGAGTGTATATGTAAGGCTTGTCCTCCCTGTACTTACTCTTTAGAATTTTAAATTGTTTCATTTTCATTGCATCAATTTTTAATTTTTAGTGTTTATTTTACTGACATTTGTTGCTTTTATTATTAGCACTTTGTAACTTGGTTTAGAAAAGTGGTTTATAAATACAAATGAAGATCATTTAACACAAGAATGCCAAAAAAAACCTTAAAAAACCCCCCTTAAAATCACTATGCCAAATCAAAAGAATGAGTCACCCCGCAGCGCACAAACAGACAGCCATGTAAGCATTTTAATGGAGTCATCGGGAAGTGACAATTATGGTTGTAGACAAAATATACAATCACACATGCATTAAATATTCAATAGCAACTTCATCGATACGTCAGCGCAGCACAACACACGACTAATCAGTCAGCCAACAGAAACTTCAGCCAATGATTTGCTCCTGTTAGAATCTGCCAGGGAGCAGGATACATAGACAGCATTATGGCATCTGAATAGCAATGACCACGATGGCTTATTACTGTAGATAGCACCCGCATGGGGAAACATGACGCATGAATGGGGATGAAAAGAAAAAAGAAAAAAAAAAACTGGCAGTCTGTGAATACATGGTCGGCTGTGCACGTGCACGTGTCTGTCTACGCTCGAGTCTGTGTGCGCTCAGCGCAACAAGCAGCAGGCTCTCGCACCTGACGCTGACAAAGAAGACTAATGTGTGCTACTCTGCTTGGCTCCGGTTATATATGTGCAATGCAGGTTTTATGAGAAATGTATAAAAAAAAATTAAAAAAACCACACATAGCTGGTAAATCCTGGAGTTATAATAAAGCTAAAACAACTACATCTTCGGCTGTAAATGTTAAAAAAGGAAAGAAAAAAAAACCTCGGTGACGCAGGGTAGGCGGGGTGTTTTTAGACATACTCCTGATGGACTAGAATTTGCTTTAAGGTGGCTAAATCAATGTGTCTCCACATGTAATTGTGTGAAGGCTGAACCTCTTTGATAAGTACATTAACTTTAGATTAAATATTAAATTACATTAAATGTAATTACCTTTTAATATAATATTAATCCTATCTTCAAGACATCAGCCTACTCAGCATTTTATGAATTTCATTCAGGGCGTGTCTGTTGTGTTCATAGGTAACAGAAAGAGCGGCTCTCTCTGGCCAGGTGCTGTGAATGCACTATTGCTTGGCCAACAAAGTCCCATGCATAGATTTCACCAGATCAATATGACTTCTACATGAACTATTCTTCGGGTATTGATGTATTTTCTGCTGGCCTAGGACACGGCGCTTACTGCCAAAAGCTTAAGTGACAAGGTGAGAAATAAATAAATAAATAAAGCGCTGCTACGCAGAGGTACATGAGTCAAAGGGCTCTATTTTCATGACAGAGCACAGACAGGCTTTGCACAGGTAAAATGACATTTTTTGACAGACACACAGGGGTTTTAATCCCAACTGCAAGCATTTGATATTTTGGCGATTTTTTCCCTTTTTTCCCCCCTCCCTCTGAACTTGAATTAACTTTAGTAGGCATAACCGTTCAGCAGGGGGGTGATAGTGGTGAAAATGCAGCAGAGCAATTTCTGCTGTTCGGGATTATGGTGATTTGAGGTTCTGCTGCGTACCTGTTCAGACCATTTCACAAGTACACGGAGCAAAGAGGAATGAAATGTATTTTTCTCAACACGAAAACCACTCACAGATGTACCACTATATTCATTTGCGCGGAAAAAAACACGTCGACAATAGCACTGAAAGACAATGCCGTCACCTTGCTACTGAGATATTTGTTCACATGACATCCCCACGTCCACACTGCGCCTTTGACATTCTCTCTGTCATCTCATCTCATTATTATTCTTTTCCATTTCTCCCTTTGCTCCTTTATTCACTTCCATCCCATTGCCTTCCACTTCCTCTCTACCCTAGGGGGAGGGATCAGCAGCATGGCGTTCACCTCCCTTCTATCGACTCTTTCCGCCTTTCCATGCTGTGCATCCATAACCTTGCTGAAGCCTCCCACCACACGCATCATCCCTCCACCTCTCCAATCTCGCCAGCTAGCCTGCGTGTGTACAAGATCATGTGTTTTCTATCCATCTATGCCCCCCCGACTTTATCTTTCAACTCTTTACTCTCAGCGGCGGGCTTTGTTGTGCACATCCTGTCTAGTCTGGCCTGCTTCAGTGCTCCCAGCAGGCAATATGAGTGTCATGTGGCTTGTCTTTACTCCATGTCAATTATAATTCCCACTACAAAACACAACAGCAAGTGCGAGAGAGAGACAGAGAAATTGACACAGTCTGGTTTATCCATCTTATCGTGGCCTTTCTATCACCAGGACAAGCAATCAGAGCCACCACTTTCAACAAGTTGTCCATTGATCTGTAAATCAGACAGTGGGTTGTAGCGCAGTAAGCTAACCATGGGTAAACTTGTGAAAACTTTAGTTCTTTTAACTTTTATAGATAAAAAATGCACATATGCACACGAATATGGACACCGAATAGATCCACCCATCTTTCGCTGCACTTGGATTGCCTGCTCGATGTGTCCCTGTGAGTGTGCAGTTCTGTCGGGTTGTGAAGGACAACAAGGCCTGTTGAAAAAGGTTAGGGAGGCAGAGTCCATTGGCATTTACTCAGCACTTAATAAGGTGAGTGTGTCAGAGACAAAAAGGGTAGAGGACAGAAATATACTTTGGGTGAATAATCACACGAAAACACACAGAAAAATATCCTCTGCTCAGCGGATAAACAAAGGAATTTACACAAAAAGATACACACAGTTTGAACTCCTGCCAGTCAAGCGTGTTAGCAGGAGTAAAAAGGGGTCAGCGATGGCTTCACAGTTCAGTTAGGAGTGAACTTAACAGGTTGATTGAACCCTGACTAGAGATTACTGATGGATCAGTGACGAGAAGAGAAGAGAAGAGAAGAGTAGAGAAGAGTAGAGAAGAGAAGAGAAGAGAAGAGAAGAGAAGAGAAGAGAATCTAGACCTCTTCTCATAATTTGAAAAATGGTGTAATGGAAATGATCACTTCAATTCAATTATGTAGTTGTAAAACTCACTCCTGTTATTTGAGGATATTGAGCCAACATTTTTAAAAAGGTTCTACTAGTTGGCAGTTCCCTTGGAGACGAGAGAAAAATCTGTAAAAACAATGCTGTACCTGCAGATTTCAAACACATGCACACCTCGACACCAGCAACACACACATACTATTAGATTTCTTGTTTGAGGGAGGAATGGGGGAGATCAATCTGGCGTTTCCTCCTGGGTTACTAGAAATCTCTAGGATTGTTCTATCTAATGCTCTCGCCACATATATAGATGTTTTCACACATGTACCTGAGCCTCCTGGCAGAGCTGTTTGGTAGCAGGCAAATGTCCAAATTCAGATTCAGCTTGATCAGACAATTAAAAATGGTCTCTTAACTGCCAGTTACAAAATATAAAGTGTGTGTGATGTTCAAATAAATAAAGGTGAGATTACAGGAGTTTTTTTGTTTTTTTTCAGTACAGCACAGTGCATGTATGTCTTGTACACCCTACTCAGTCACTACACATCACCCAAAACCAGACACGGTCAACTCAGTGACTCCACCATCATGCTTGACAGAGGTGTTTGTGCTTATATGCTGTGTTTAGTTTATGCCAAAATGTTTGCATTATGGCCAAACATCTCTACTTTGGTCCCATCTGTCCACTTGTGGTTTCCTTAAATGCAACTTTGCAAATGGAAGCTGTGGTTCTCTATTCTTTATAGAGAGGAGAGGCATACATGTTCAGCATAAATGTTCAGTCTTTTTTAATGTTGTACTGTCATGATCTTAAATATTAAAGTCTGAGATTTAACCCTTTTTTTTTTTTTTTGCAGTTTTTTTGAGTTCTGCATGGTCTG
>VUQR01001357.1:57352-74451 GCA_015108515.1 Hemichromis elongatus
AATATTTAAAAAAAAAAAAAAAAAATTTTTTTTTCTTTTTTTTTTTTTTTTTAAAAAAAACCCCTCTTTTTCATGCCAGATTATGAATTAACTGTCTTGTTATAAAAACTTTAAGCTTCCAGTGAATTTATGACTTCGCTTCTCTCTCCGAGGTCTGGAAAAAGCTGCTTTAGATGTATGTTAACACATAGCGTTTATGAGCATTTTAATGCACATTTCTCATGATTGTTACAAATTATCTGTTACAAACTATCTTTGAACAATACTTGTATTTGTACTGATCTGTGGTTCAAATAATTAGAGCAGAGCAGTGAATAAGTGAATGAAGTTAAAATATTTGGATTACCAAAGTGAACGTTTATTCTTGCTCTGAGAGAAATTGACAAAAAACATTTGTTGGACTTCTGTCAGACTACAGACAACAAGAAGGACTTTGTTGCTATTGTTACTATCTTTCTGAAAAGCTGTTGGTCATTGCTTGAGATTGTGACATTTTTATAAACAAATAAAGAAGTTCAACTACTTAATGAATTTTTATGAATGTATTGTTGGAGTCATGTTAATTGCACATGTGCGCAGGGAGGTGGGGAAACTGTCTCACTCTTTTTTACTCGTATTCTGAATTGATGTGCCAAGTGTACTCTGTTGTGTCAATTTCCCCGCAAATCTGTAATTGCATTATTCACCTACTGGTTTGTGGTATTGCCATTGTGCTTTTGAAGAGCCAGATGTTATGGTATTTGGACCAGAGGGTGGATTTGATGCCATTGTTTCCCAGCGAGAAGGTCCTGGGTAGCACTGGCTGGCTGGAGCCTCTGTATAGAGATTATGCGTTCTTCCTGAGATTGTCCAGGTTCTCTCTGGATTCATCCCACAGGCCAAAGACATGCATGCTGTTAACTGGTGATTCTAAATTGGCCATAGGTCAATGAGAGTGTTGATGGTCGTCTATAACTTTGCTAGCTCTGCGATAGATGGCAACTTGTCCAGGGTGTACCCAGCTTCTAGCTCCATGACAGCTGGGAAAGGCTTTAGCCCAACAGCAACCCTGAATTGGATGATGATTCTTCTTCTTTTTAGACCTCACTACAGCGGATGATTTCTAATCTTGTTCATCCTGGTCAATCACAGTGAAAACCTTGAATTGGATAAGCAAAATAAAATATGTGGGTGGAAGGGTTGCAAGCTACATCCATAGCCAGTCTCATTGCAGCACACAAATATACAGCCTGCTAATAGCTGTCTAGTAACAGACTAATACTAGAATTTAATTTCCCAAAACTGGAGCACAGGTTTCACAGCTCACTATATCATATCTCAGAAAGGTGCGTTAGAGATTCACCAAAAGGCACAAAATGATACAGATGTCCAATTCTGTGGCTCAAATTAGTGGAGGTAAGGTCTAGCAGACAGCTCCTGGCTGTCTGTACAGCTGCCTGCATAGCCACAGCTGTCAATCAAAGCAGTCAGTTTCATGTGTATTTTAATCATAAAAAATATGATGACTCTAGCTGCAATGTATGTTGACAACTGGACATTTCCTGGAGCAAAAACAACTTGTATTCCCTGGTCACAGCCTGCAAAAATGTAATGAATATGGTTGCTTGAATTCCTGTATTTCCACGATAGTAAGAATGTAAAACAGATTTCAGTCTAAGAAATCAGCTGCTTATTTTCTTGTCTTTTATTCTGCTTTTCTCTGTTTGCACTGTACAGCTGTTGTCTCTTCGTAGCAACTGTTAAACTGGCCTCCTTGGAGAAATGAGGTCAGAAGTGTGAGTGTGTGTTTGTGTGTAAAAGACAACGCTGTGCATCTGTCTGTCTGACCCCCCTAGGGAAACAGGCAGGGATTAAGAGTGGGGGGCCAAAATCACGAACATGAGGTGAGGCAGAAAGGCGAGGGTTAAAAGGGAGCAAGGGATGAGACGATGGTGAAGAGAGAGATTTAAACTGCAGAAAAAGACATCTGGCGGACGTGTTTGAGGTAACAGAGAGAGGTAGCGGAGGTCCATGGAAATATGTATTTAAAGGGAGTCCCTTGAAGATTTCTAATGAGGTGAAAGGAGGTGAGTGCGGATCTGATTAGGGTTGAGAGCAGATGTGGAGAGGGATGGTTTGAGTTTATTCACGAAGCAATCTGGAGGTGTTACAGCCCTAATTTCAACACTAAATGATGACCAAGACCCCTCAGCCCACACAGACACAAATTTTTCCATGAAGCGCCGTGTCAGCTGATAGCCAGCCACCCTCAGGACCACTGAAACTTTTCACATCTGATCTTATTGGTAAATAAAGATCCAGCAACAAAATGTGTGCATGTGTAGCTACTTGAGAAGTGTAAGGTTAGTAAGGAGAGTGTCAGTGCAAGCAAAATAAAATGCTAGGTATCTGCGTGTGCTAAACATTGTGCACACTTGGGACAACAGCTGCTCCAGGGGTTTGTCTGATTTTTTTTCTCTTTTTCTTCTCCCTGGTGACACACACACACACACACACGTTTGCACTCACATGGCTTCAGCGCCGGCGATAACAGGAGCAGCAGCACCTCTATTTTCACTGAGCCATGACAAAACGAGTTTTATTTTAATTCATTCAGTGGATTTAGGTTTGCAAACAAATAAACATAGGAAAAAAAAGCTCAGTGTTGCCTGTTTTACCAACACTTTAATCAATCGCTGTGGTTTGTAACCCTGGAACTGTGCCAAATCTTTAATTGAGTGTCTACTTTTTTTAAGTAAAAAAAAAAAAGGCATACAAATCAGTGTGTGTTATCTTGAGAAAAGTGGCATTTGCGATGATCACAGTAGTTAAAGATAAGCCCAGATTAAATGAAATGTATCACAGTAAAGTCTCTGGTCTTTACCCAAAGGGAACTTGAATGGGGAGGTTAATTTGTGACTGACTGAAGACATTTAATTTTCAGTCAGTCATATCATTCTAATTAGCAGTTTTTAGTTAGCATTGACGTCCAAGTTCTTGCTTTCTTGAAAGTCAAAATAGCTTGATGCACGCTCACAAAGGGTGACTTTCTCTTTTAAGTCCAGTGAACATGATCTACTAATACCTCACTAAGACACCAAGTTCAAAACAGTTCAGGTTGGTAATTTTTCTCTAATCTTGCTAACACATTATTATACACTGTAAAAGTGTGATGTAGTCACAACAGCGCCACCCAACATTTCTGGACAGTGAAATCCAGGCTTGAAGTATCCAACAGAGCATTTAGGCCATGGCTAAAATGGTGTTTTGAAATCGATGGAAGTGGATTTTGCTTTACAGCTGATTGGTTGCCGATCTCTTTCAGACTCCAGTTGCGTGGGTAACACTTTATGTATTTTTTACCTTGTAATATGTCAGTTAAATTAGTTTTATTGTTATTGGTACATGAAAAATGAGACAACATAATGTCTCCATAGGTATAAAAAACCCCCAGAAAATCAAGAATATATAATAAAGAAATACCACAGTTCAAACAGTAAATAAAAGATCTGGTAGTTCAGGTTATGTAACAGGAGGAGTTGCGGAGAGCAGTCTAAATGCTTGTGGGTAAAAACTTTGTCATTTTAAGAGTCCTTGCTTTAATGGACCTAAACCTTCTGCCTGATGAAAGTAGTTGGAACAGGTGATGGGCAGCATGAGAAGAGTCAGCGGGACATGAAGATAGTTGTAATATCTGGCAGCTCTGTCCCAATGGTCTTTCCAGCAGTTTTAATGATCCTCTGGATGGTTTCCTGTTCTGCCTTTGTGCAGCTGAAGGACCGGGCAGCCACACAGTATTTCAGCACAGTCTCCATTGTAGAAATTGATCAACAGTCTCTGCAGTAGCTTTTTTCTCTCATCGGTTTCCTGAGGTAAAACAGATATTGTGGGGCTTTTCCAATGTCCAAAGCTTTGTTAGAGTTTGAGGACAGCTAGAAGAACTTGAAGCTGGTGACATGTGCTGCATCTTTGCTGCTAATGTAGGCAAAATGACCTCTGGAAACCCACAATTCTCTCTTTTGTTTTGCTGATATTCAGACAGAGGTTGTGGTCACAGTGCCAGACTGCCAGTGTATCCACTTTTTTTTTTTTTCCATAAGCAGACTCGTCTCTTGGTGGAGATGAGGTCACCACCCTGTGGTGTCATCCACAAACTTGAAGATGCGGTTTGTGTGAGTGTAAAGAGTATAAGGTAAGGTTATCTTGTGAACAAGAGCCCGAGGTACTTAAACTCCTCCACTTGGGGCAGGAACTCGTCCCTGACCCGGAGTGGGCACTCCACCTTTTTCCGGCATTAATGATTGATTACATTAAAGGTTAATCTATTTTTCCTTTTAGGAGACACTGTAAAATCTGTAAAATCACAGAAATAACTCCCTATTTTCCTTAAAGCATTTAAACTTATTGTCCTAGCAAGTGTTTTTCCACGAATCCAGTGCATATGGAACAACATTAATATTTCATTAAGAGTTGTAGTTTTCTGGAAAATGTTTACTCTCCTTTTATTTATCATTTAGCTTCCACCAGCTTCTAAGAGAAATACCTGTCAGGTCTTTAAGTGTTGTTCTATTAACTGGGCAGTTAGTTCTATATTCCTGCAGCATGATGCTTGTGTACAGCAAGTCCTGAAAACAGCTGCCTGCTGTGTCCAAAAACTATTCTGATAAGTTGTGAGAGTGATCAATAGCAATTTTCTCCATGTTTTGTCTTTTAATGCAAAGTGACTTTTACAGTTTGCTTTCAATAGTTATACCCTTTATTGACTCATCAAACAGGGCTGACTTTTGCAATGTTGATTTACCATTTAGAGTCAATGCTAGATTCACAGAATAAGACATCATATTATGTGATGTTGCTGATTTTAAATTGCTATTTTTTATTTAACTGACATGAAAGATCGTTGAAATTTGACCTCATTTTCGTAGCACAAGTCCTTGATTGTGATGTTTTAATGAAGCAAGTTATCCGCCCCGAGTGGGAACAGTCTTCTGCCTGCAGTAGTTTTTAATTGGCCTGTAATTTTACATTATGACTGTGGGAATTTGGCACTAGAGTAGCCCTTGGAGCGATTATTAATAAGAAAATATTGCTTACAGATTTTTATTTTTATTTTTTTTACAAAGCTTTAATTTAATAACAAACTGATGACCTTATGACATCTATTGTTCATCTTTTACAAAAGCTCCAGTTTTGCAGGTTATTGTGCAGTCATTACTCCAACATAACCTAAGTGTGGCACTACACTGATGCACTTTGACCACATCACATACCATTTAAAGCTGTTTAAAATCTCTAAAGCATATGAAGTTGCCCCCCCCCCCCACCCCTCCTTCCCCCCCACCACGTAGAGGCTCCATCTGGCTCACACATACAAATCTCTTTGTCTGCAGGTGTTTTTCTTGCTCTCACTCCTCCTTTTTTCTCCCACTCAGCCCTTCACCCTGTCATGGATCAGAGAACTTGTCCCAAAGTGCTTTACAGGCAACACACGTGCAGCATGTCCCTGCATGCCGATGCGACTTTACAGCTCCAACCTTGTACAGTAGATATTTGTGTGTCTACATAGATGGTGTGAAGCTCCACTGGTAGTTGATGTGTGGCCCTACAAGAAACAGTGTGTGAATATTTCAAACTGCATTGACCTTGAAACAAACGTTAGAGACTGTGAGAGAAAGTATATCACATCATGTAACTTTTATATATCATATTTTGAAATAAATTCTACTTTTTTCTATTGCATCTTGTCTCCACAGCTGTGGCCAGATGCTTTCAGCTGTCCTTCCACCTGTTTCTTGTCAACCCAGTATCTCAGGAAGTTTGCAGTTTTGACACACACACTGAGCTGGACTCTGTGTGTGTGCTGGATAAATCAGGAGCCCCTGTAGAAGAAAATCTCACTCACATCTTGATTTGGTACCAACTGTACATCACATATCCTTTCTGACAAAACCTTCCCAGGCATGTGACCTCTAAAGCTGATTGTGTGCCTCCTTCCAGTCTCCAACTGGTGATCTCAATGTGTTAACCACTACTCCAAAGAGCTGCTGATGATCACAAAAATTTGATCACTATTTATTTTTAAGCTCAGTTTTTAAAACCTTACGATGTAACTACAGCCCAGCCCATGCAGCAGTATATTAATGACTAACCTCGTATTGTGGATGGATTATCTCAGTTGTTCTCCTGACTGAGGTTTGGTCCATTTACAGCATCTTGTTATGCGATTGCATTTGTCCCTAACCATCGGCAACCCTCACATTAACTTTTATCGTTAACGTTTATTGTTTCAGAAATCTCTCAGAACATGGTATATTATATTTAGATGGAAACTAGTGAGTTAACTCCCTGCTAACTTCTAACTCCGTTAAATTTAATAAATTCTTTTTTCATGGATGCCTGGATGTTAAACTTAATTGTTACACCTGGTAGAGCAGCAACATTGATCATTTTATTACAGATGAAAGAATTTAGACAGTTTTTCAACTCTCTGTAATCCTGCAGTGATCATTTCACTTAGGGACCTGCAGCAGAGTTTGGGCCCATACACAACTAATGATGTCAGACTTAAAGACCGGATACTGTTCTAATAAAATACACGGAGCACTACTGAGTTTGTTTGTTTATGCTTAGATGTGCATCACAATTAACATTTTCACAAAAAAATAATAAAAATTATATCTAGCCAGTTTAGTAGAACAAAAAATATTAAATAAATAAACTGGAAAAGTAAAATCCAGTGTGAAATCAGAATTACAGCCAGTGTGAAACTTGCTAGTGTTATATTGCTTTCATCCTAGCACAAAGTGCGATATTACTGTGCATTTATGATAACCCTCGAGCCTCATTAGCCTAAACCAGACCAGGTCCATACAGCTCTGTCCATACATAACACTCATTACTCTGTATGTGAATTTGGTGTGTCTATACCTGCTCATGTGTGGACTCTCGGGACTGACCTTGTACCACTCACACATGACCTCTCATCGTCTTGGTCCCTGCTTCCCATTGGTCCCAACCTCTGCTGACCTCACTTCTGTTACCATGGGCACCAGAGGAATAAGGAAGTATCCCACTGAGTGTTGTGGTTCTCTGAGCAGGCTCAGATAGTTTCTCTCTCTGGGTTTGTTGGCATTTACATGCTCATTAAGCTGGAAAGTTTTGACAGTAATGATGGTAATGGGATTTTGTTTTGCAGTTTTCATAGATTTTGAAAATTTCCAATGTGACGGCTGTACACACTGCTCATAGTAAAGGGTGATACAGTATAAGCTCTCCAGGGAAAGATTTTACATCTATTATGCCATACTGTTAAAAATTGAGGATGCTTTAGGATATTTCTCCTGACTGTTACTTGCAAATTTGTTGCCCTCTACATGCACAGAAATTCTTATTAAATCAAAAATCACATTAACTATTCTAGAGCCTTCTGAACTTGGAACAGAAATTCTTAAATTATTTCAGTGATAACAGTTTAGTGATGATTTAAAAACAAACTTACACAGGCACTCAGCAACCTTACTTTTATAAACGAATACAACCAAGTTATGAGTTGGGAACCTGCTGAGTTGATTACCCTTCTGAAAAAACCCCGATGACTTGCACTCGTTGCTGCAGACTGATCGCAACATGTTGGTAATCCATCTGCATTTATTAGCAATCTGTCTGAGTGCATGCAGTCACTTCGAATCAGACCACAACTATTTGGAGGCAGATTGCCTCCCAACAGGTGACCTGTGCAATCACCTTGAGATCAAAATTGGTCACCCGGAGGTTAAGGGTCCTATATATATTAGCGCGACTGAGCCATTTAAGTTGTGTTATTCAATTCAAAAATACTGCTTTGAAAATAAAAGTACATCCTCAGTGCCTAACCTAACCTACAAATATTTGGATTGTTGGACGAAACTGAAGTGAAACCATTTGGCATTTTGGAAAAGAAATAGATGTCACAGGATGGTAGCTGTATCTTTGCTATACTGAGAAAGCATATAATCCGTTTCAGTTCATCTGAGGACACGGAGCAGTATATTTGCAATGTAATGAAATGTAGCTTTTAAGCCAAAATCACACAAACAGAAATACATTTACATCAGAAAATTTGACTCACTATTTATGAAAATAGCAGATAATGTGTTGACAGCATAAACTATAGTGTGTTCATGGTAATGAAAAAATGGGTCTGCAAGTAGAACAGTATGGCTCACTTTTGTTTTTGTCCAACCGTGGCCCTTAGGATGCATATAATAATTTTCAGTACAATCAGTTTAGTAGTTGTTTTTATTTTTTAACTTATTTGCTGGCAACTACAGAAATTGTCAAATATTTCCAGCCTTGTCTTCTAACAGCAAGTCTGGTTGTAGTCCATATCTTTGCTGCTTTCCCAACAGTCTGAAAAATACAAGGTTCTTGTCAGTGCCCATCCCGAGGGTTCAAAATAATTAGTGTGTAAAAGTTGTTTTCCAGCTGGTTTGATGGGGTTTCACAGCAGCTGCTCTTTGATAACTGATTTCACAGTTTGGCATTTGGTTAAAAGTTTCTTCCCTTTTCTCCGCTGACTAATTTAAGATGTGTCATAACTATGTCGTGATGTCTTGTTAATCTTTCAAACTTGCTCTCAGTGGCCTGAGTGTGCTCAGTCCCCATCCATTATATCAACCACACATAATCTAATTTACACACACTCACACAGTGCAGAGAAGGGGCTAACAACAGACAGCAAGTAAATTTTACGCTAGAATTGGATCTGTCTGTGTCAAGAGTGTGCCTGCCGCAGAGAAGCGCATCTTCAGAGGCTGTGAAACAAGTTTTATGGCGGGAACGGATCAATCTGTCTTAAGTTACAGGGATCTATCTCATGTCCTTCATTTAAAAATGCCTGGCAGAAAAAAAAATGTGTAGAGCTGGCAAATGTCAACAAGCGTTCAGTGTGTGCTGGTGCGGGTGTTAGTGGGTGTACTTCTACTGTAGTGAGGACCGACTGTGTGACTGAGTGTGCGTCTTTTCCTGTGTGTATGTGCATGCAAGTGTGGGTGTGTGTGAGAAATATGAATTTGTTGGTAAATGTCAAGAAGTTGGCAGTCTAATGGCTCGGCTGACAGATGATCCATAAAGCTACAAAGTGATTGGTTTGGAGATTCTCATTCATTCTAATGCAACTGCCACAGCGGAGGTGCGTGTGTGTTTGTGCATGTGTGTGACACAGAGTGTAAAGTGAAGCACTACAGAAGTTTAGTTGCTGTTTAATTACATCCATCCTGTTGCACTCACCTTGTTTTTTTCAGCTCTTCACAGTAGTTTCAATTTAGGTGCCCCAAGAAAATAATGCTATGTGCCTCCAAATCAACCCTTTCAAACTTCCCTACCGCACAACCTTGTTTCAGAAGGAATGAATTGATTTCTGCAGTACACATGGATATGTGTAATGTCAAACCACATGGGGTATACTGAGCTCTTTATCAGATTCATGCCAGTGCTAAGATGACATAGTGTTGTGAACGAGCATCCGGTTTTCCTCTGTTAGTTTTTGAAAGCACTGCCTACTCCAATGCACCTCCTAAGGCTAAAAACAACGCTGCATCCAAATCATTATGTTAGTTTTTACCTTTCAGCTGTAAAACCCTGATGAGCTATTGTTGTCACCCTGCCAGATAGGCGGGCAGGTTGGTGGCCAGTCAGGTGACAATGAAACCCAAGTTTGAGAACATGATAACTCGAGAACAAAGTGACGTAAGATTTTTAAATTCATAACATCGGTGCATTTACTAAAAATGTTGGGTGAATATGAATCCCAGTGACCTCAACCTCCCTTAAGGTCAGAGGTCAAGTTTTCTGCAAATTTTGTGAACAATATAATTCATTAACGAGGCAAAACAGGATTTTTGCATTCATCTTATAAATGCAAACGCTAAAAATCTCAAACAAGTTTGAATATCGGTGATCTTGACCACAAGGTCAAGGTCAGAGGCCAACTTTATTATAGCAATGAATAAAACATTCGCCACCGTGAAATTTGAACACACTGGGCACTTATTAGATATACCTCTTTAAATGCATAGCAACACAATTATCCTATTTGCCAGTCACATGTAAAATGAGTGGATTCTGGCATGTTGACGTTGTCAAGATGCCCCATGAATGGTCCAAAGCAGAGAAAATATGCAGTGACTGGCAGTTTGCTGGGTGGAACTGCGTTGTTGATGCCAGATGTCAGAGGAGAATGGCCAGGCTGCTTTGAGCTGATAGGAAAGTGACAGTAATTTAAATAACCACTTGTTCCAACAAGGTATACAGAAGATCATCCCTGAGTCCACAACAGGTTGAATCTTGAGACAGATGCACTACAGCAGCAGAAAGCACCAGGTTGCCAGTTTGTCGCAGGGCTAAGACACAGAGACAAACAACCATTCGCAAACTCACTCACACCTATGGCCAATTTAGAGTTACCATTAACCCAACCCCACTAACTGTTGTTGAATCTGTGTCATGAATAATTAAGACAGTTCTGCTGGTAACAGGTGGGGCCACCTTGTACTAGCAAGATGTACCTAATAAAGTGGCTGTTGAAAAGACAAATCAACAGGAAGCAAGATTATTCACTGCATGGTCACCAAGCAGAAGGTTGTAGTCTGTTACAGGTTGCCCAGAAAAGCCTTTGGATGCTTCAGTGCTTCCAGTTTCACCACTTTACTGGAAGCAGTACTTTATAAACTACATTCAGCTCGACCAGGAGTAAATAATGTGTTTTCTGAGACAGCAGCAATGCCTGGTCCTAAATCTAATCTCTTGGTTCAGTAACTGTCCTACACTAGCCATCTAGCTGCATGACACCAGGGTTCTTTGAACCTCATCCTCTTTTCTTAACTACAAGAGGGCAAGCCAAATAAACACTGCTGCAAGGGCAGATTTGAAGCTCCAGTTTTTCGTATCAGTTCTGTCAACAAAACAGACAGAAGATGGTGGATGATAAAAGGACGCTAAACCACCTCAAGATACGAAGGGGCTGAGATAAGATCTATCAAAGACCTCCTGTAGGAAAAAAAAAATTGCTGTTGTCATTGTAGGGGTGTGTGTGTATATGTGTGAGTGAGAGCGAATGATCCAAAGCCTTAAGCTCATATCCATGACCACAGATTATGTTATAAATAAGTGTCCGAGCATGTGCACATCTATGTCTGATTGCGCTGTCACAACTTTGGATGTGACGTTACTTAAAACCCTGTTTTAGTCTCATCCCACTGCAGATCCTCTCAGAGTTGGAACTGTCTATCAGCTTAAGTTTCCTCCATATGCTTCTGTTTAACAGCTACTTCAGAATCAAAAATGTCCTTGTGTTACACACGCAGACAGTTAATTCCCCATTTCATTCCTCCCACTACAGAGGGGGTTGGATCTACATTATAAGACCATTTATAAACACATCTCCGCCTACAGGGCTTCTATATGTTTTAGATTAACTGTCTAAACACAAACATATTTGAACAATAGTTGTGTAACATGTAAGTGTTTTGTGCTGAGACCAACGCAAGAGGCTGTGTAGGTGAGGGCATGTTGTTTCAATGAAATACAATCCAGGAAAACCAGTTTAAATACAAAATCCATTAATGCATGTATATTATACAAAAACCTTATAATGAAAATAATTTTATAATAATGGAATTTAAAAAAAAAATCTTATGTTGATAACAAAATTAAAATCCAACACAAAACACCACAAGCAGCCTGAACTGTTGATGTGAGGCAGGATGGATTCATGCTTTTATGTTGACCTGACGTTGTTTTGATGTTTCTTCAGAAATCAGGATTCAGCAGAGCAGGGAGCATTTTTTTTAAGCTTCTATTCTCATGTGTCAATTGCAGACTTGTAGAGTGATACCCAGTGTGGTCTTCTGCTGCTGCAGCCCATCTGCTTTAAGATGGTGTGCATTCAGAGATGCTCTTCTGGATACTTGGTTTGTAAGAAGTGTTTATCTGAGTTCCTGTTGCCTTCCAGCTCAAAGGTCTAGCCAATCTTCTCTGACCTCTGACATCAGCAAGGCATTTCCACGAAAAGAACTGCCACTCATTGGATATTTTCTTTTTTTTTTTTTTGACCTTTCTCTGTAAACCCCGAAGTTGGTTGTGTAAGAAATTAATTGAAGATCAGCAGTTTCTGAAATAATCAGACTAGCACTTCTGTCACACCAACCACGCCACATTTAAATTCACTTAAATCCCATTTCTTTCCCACTTGCACAGTTTGAAATTCAACAGGTTGTCTTGATGATGTCTACACACTCAAATGTACTAGATTGCTGCCATGTGATTGGGTGACTGGACATTTGCATTAATGAGCTGACCAGGTGTACCCAACAAAGTAGCCAATGAGTGAATTCTAAAGACAAGTGCAAAATGAACAGATATGTTGCATGGTGAACTTTAAGGGTGTATTGAATTTGAATAAACAATGAAAACACAAATTGAGGGACCCAGATAAATAAAACATTAAAGGAAATATTTCTGTGCAAAAGTTACAATCTGTAATTATAAAGCGATTTGTATTATTTTCAAATGCCATGGTAGGATTTCCTGTGATTTTTATTTTTTATTCCCTCATATTCCGACATGCTCACCTGCTCTGTTTCATTCCTTTTCACCTCTATATCAGCTTGTCCCCTCGGACCCTTTTTCATTCATGCATCACTAAATTATACAAAACTTGAAATAAGGTAACATTCCTTTAGTATCTGTTATTTGATTCCAACATGCTTGCTTACTAGGAAAACAATAAAGATATCAGTAAGCTGATGCAGACTCCTGAAAGGAAGCAGGTCCGATTACGTGTGACCTCCACTCCGCTAAGGCTTCCCCTGCCGGCTGCCTTACATTTGACATTCACTCACCTGATACAGAGGGCCCGGGATTCATTTGGTTTTAGTTTAGTCTGAGGAATCAGCAAACAGCACAGAGAGATCAATTCACTCTGAGTGTAATGACTATTGATTCTGTAGGAGCAGAGAGACAGAGAGGGCGCTGAATGTATTTAGATAAAATAATGCTTTGCTCTCTGATGCTACAATGTTTGGTGAACTGGCAGAGGGCTGGATGTGCATCTCAAGTACAGACACACAGTCACAGCTGCTTCTGAGCAAAACCTGCAGGTGTGTGAGCATAAGAGCACAAGGACATACACCACTACATTACAACATGCAACTGGTGTTGGCTGTACAGCTAGATGCCCACAAAGGTTGTCACATTTAGGTAAATGTATGAGTTTTATGTACATTTTTAATGTGTGAATTTGCAGGATGATCAGGTCATCTGGCAAAAGGCCTCAGATGGAGATTCCTAGTTCAGAAAGCTGTAGTGCCAGGTTGCAATTTCTCTTCCTTCCTTTCTCTTCGTTCTTTTAAAGCAGCAAGACCTGACACATTTTGCCTCTATTTATTCAGGTTTTCTGAATCCACAGTGGAGTTGAGAGTGCATAGTTAGCATGACTCATGGGCCTTCATTGGAAGCTTAAATGAAAAACATCAGGTCGAAATGAAGCCGAATTATGCTTTAATGCCTCAGTAGAGTGTATTTGTATCAGCTTAGATTCATTTGCAATGTGAAATTACCTCAACAGTTAAACTGAAATGAATTTGGCCAGGGAATTTATTCAGTTTCCTTTGTTCCCCTGGAAAAATGCTACAGATCTCAGTGGAGTCAATCAGAATTAAGCTTGCTTCCAGAGACAACAGCCAGTTGTGGTCACAAGATGGCAGTAATTTAAAGGAGAGATGGAAGCAAGAAAGATTTTTGAAAAAACAGTGTTTGAAATGCAAGGAGAGAGAATTGAATCAGTTTTTAGGCTCTATTGATGTTGGCTTTTAGACGTAGCCCACCGTGCTTGCCGTGAGGGAATGCCAAGAGCTACATCTCACACTCTACAGGCCTCAGTAAGCACGTTACAATTTGTGGCAGTAGAATTAGAAAAAGGCAGGTATAGTTAAAATTAATTTATAGGAAGTCTCTTTTTTCTAAAAAGGACATGGCACTGCTTAGGTTTCCAAAGCTGCATCTGAACAAACTGAAAGACTTCTGGAACCTTTTGAACAGATGAGAATAAAGTGGGGATGTCTGGCTTGGAGAAAACTAAACACAGCACATCAGTGCAAACACCTCCAACTGTCAAGCACAGTGGTAGAGTGGTAACGATGTGGTCTTTTTTTTCTTCTTTTTTTTCTTTTTTAAATATACAGGACCTGGAAACCTTATTGTCACTGAGTTAACCATTAACTCATCTGTATACCAAAGTATTCTAGAGTCAAATGTGAGGCCATCTATCTGACAGCTAAATCTTGGCCCAAATTTGTTGACACAATAGGACAATAATCCCAAGCATAGCAGCAAATCAACAACAGAATTGATGAAAAAGATAAGAATCAAGCAGTTCCAACAGCCCAGTCAAAATCCAGAACTTCAGACCTAACTCCCTTTAGCATTTGTGCTAGAATCAAAATTTGGTTTTGAAAAGAAGAGACGATGAGCTTTACTGGGATATTTGGTGTATCAAAGTAGGACAAAGCATCCACAAGCTACTGCAGACTGAACACACACAGAATAACCACCGTAACTCCCCAACCATTTCAGGCTAGAGAGAAAATTCAAATGGTTCCTAAAAGATCAACATTATTTTTTAATTTTACAGCAAAAATTAAGAAATAACCCCTGGTGGCCTGTATGGTACTTGGTTAAAAGAGCTGTGCATAAATGAATCCCTTTCTTAGTCTTTGTGCTGAAGGTGAGATGAGGAAAATGCAACATGGTTTTAAAGCATCTTTGGTACATGCCAACCCTAACTTTGCATGATGCTGTTGATTTTATGTATCGTCCTCTGAGAAACTGCAGGAAAATTAACGTGGGATTTCCCACATGTGACCTGATGAAAGTGCACCACGGAGTCGTGATTTGAAAGGTGAGTCAGTCTTTTTCTGCTGCTGTGCTTCCTCCACTTCTCCTCTCCTTTCCTCTCCTCTGTTTATTCCTTCTGATGTGTCATCACAGCCAAGAAATCCCTCATGTATTAAATGGCTCAAAGACCTTTCTGCTTCATGAACCAGTTCCTTTTCCTCTGTGTCTCTTCCTTCTTATCTTCCTCCTACGTTTTTTCTTTACACAGGTTGGTCTCCCCACCTCTTTTTCTTTCACTCAACAGTCTCCGTCCAACATTTGCTTCTTCTTTCATTTTCTTTAAACCCTTTCTCTCCATTTGTCTCTCCCTAAGAGCAAAATCTGCAGACTCACCTAGTCTCAAAATTTAAAGTGAATGTTTATGTGTATGTATGTGAGTGTGGCCCTGACAGGCTTTGTTGGGTCATGAATCTTTTACCCTCACCAGTCAGCACAAATCCCCCCTCTGACAGGCACACACACACACACAACTGGCAAGAAAAACAGCTCCCAGTAGTGTATTTCACTTTGGTGATTCCCTATATGTTAACTCGTAAAAAAGACAAATAGAGAATGAGGAAACTAGAAAAATAAAATATCAGAAAAGGGTAGGGAAAAGAAAGAGATTGGACAAGAGAGTGAAAAATTAAACACAAAATGCTGTGGAAAGAGAGAGAGGGCAGCAAATCTATAGGCTAGGGAAAAGAGGAGGAAGTATGAAGGAGGGAAGGTGGAGGATAGTGGGAGAGCTGGACGGGAGAGAGAGGTGGGAGCTTATCTCACTGGCCAGGCTTCAGTGAGATCACTCTGCAGCCTGACTGAGGATGGAGGATGTACAGAGCAAGGAGGTAAAGTCACTCCAGAATGACGCAGAGGAGAGAGTTATTTGCAGAGTTTAAAAACACACACACACATCCCTTTACCTGAAGGGATAAATGATGTAAACATCTCATGATAGACCTTCACACTTTGCACTACAAAGCTGCGTCGTGTTAGGTTGAATGCTAATTGGCAGCCTGAAAACTTTTTGAAATTTTAAACCGACCTGAGAAATCAAACTCCTCCCAAGTTTGCCAAAGTTCCTGATGCAGAACAATCTCGTATACCTGCAACTCTGTCTGCGAATAATTATGTGTATTCAACATTCTGTCACAATGGCAATGCTATGACATTACCAGCAACTATGTCTTCCATCAACTTTGTATTATTTTACTTGCTGAACATCCCATTCTCAGAGTAGAACACAGAACACAGATGTTCACAAGTTCTTTTGGTGTCAATTCCTCAATGACACAAAGTCAGCATAAAGAGGTAGGAAGTTCAGCCATAAACATATCCTTCTTAGCAGCCTTTTATTGCTTTGGTTTAACTTGCACCAAAACTGTTCAGATTAAGGAAAAAACTTTGGTGTTTGGTTAGAATAGGCCTCTTCACAACATTAACCCTGCAAGTTTACATTGGAAAACACTTAAGGACAGCCACTTTGTTAAAATATGACAACTGACCAGGCATCAATACTGTATTTGAAGAATTTGCAGTGAGGCCAGTTTATAGCGCTGACACTTAAGGACACTTTGTGTGTATCATTGAGCTGCCAGCCCACTTGACAAAATATCCAATCCAATCCAATCCAACTTTATTTATAAAGCACTTTAAAATACCCAGCACAGGAACAAAGTGCTGTACATAAAAATAAAAAGCCACTAGAATAACAGAAAAACAACAAAAACAAATAAATAAATAAAACACATAAAACTAAAACAGCCCTTATATGATAAAAACCAAGATAAAACAGCATAGAATCAACTAAAAAACAACTAAAATAAAACTAAAGCCAACATCTCACGTGGTGTCAAAGGCCAGGGTAAAGAGGTGAGTTTTCAGGAGAGACTTAAAAACAGGCAGGGAGGAAGCCTGTCTGATCTCTAAAGGGAGATTGTTCCACAGTTTTGGAGCTGCTACAGCAAAAGCACGATCTCCTCTGAGTTTGCGCTTAGTCCTGGGTACATTCAGGAGCAGCTGACCTGACCTGAGAGAGCGAGTGGGTGTATAAGGCTGTAGCAGCTCAGAGAGATAAGATGGGGCTAGGCCATGGAGGGCTTTAAAAGCAAATAAAATAATTTTAAAATGAATCCTAATAGAAACAGGCAGCCAGTGAAGTGAAGCTAAAATAGGGGAGATGTGCTCAAACTTTTGAGTGTCAGTTAAAA
>VUQR01001359.1:0-11864 GCA_015108515.1 Hemichromis elongatus
TAAACAACAAAGCATAATAAAAGCATCAGAATAATTGAATTCAATTTTATTTATATAGCACCAGATCATAACAACAGTCGCCTCAAGGCGCTTTATATTGTACAATAGTACATACAGAGAAAACCCAACAATCATATGACCCCCTATGAGCAAGCACTTTGGCGACGATGGGAACGAAAAACTCCCTTTTAACAGGAAGAAACCTCCGGCAGAACCAGGCTCAGGGAGGGGCGGGGCCATCTGCTGCGACCGGTTGGGGTGAGAGAAGAAAAGAACAGGATAAGGACATGTTGTGGAAGAGAGACAGAGATTAGTAACAGGTACAATTCAATGCAGAGAGGTCTATTAACACAGTGAATGAGAAAGGTGACTGGAAAGGAAAAACTCAATGCATCATGGGAATCCCCCGGCAGCCTACGTCTATTGCAGCATAACTAAGGGAAGATTCAGGGTCACCTTCATGAAAGGGTAATATTAACACACATGCCTGTGATGCTGTGATTCCAGCTTTGTGTTAGTTGATGAGAATAATTAGTTATTTGTTATTTATCTAGATCAGAATCACATGTTGATCCCCAAGAAATCTACAATTTTCTGAGCATATGTTTTAATTACATTTTTCTTGGATATATGTGTTTGGTGTAAGGTGAAGTAAAAGAAAAACCACTAGAGGGAGACAAAGATTTTCCATTTGAAGAGATGCAATCTTGCGCAACTTAAAGTGTTGACCCCGCTGAACCTTTTTGGTTTTGCCATATGTCCAGAGTGGCTTTCTCACACATCAGTAGATACTCCTACCTTACTGACTTCTAGTCTTTGAAAAGATTGTTTTGACAGTCCCTCAGAAATCTGCCAAGTTGGAACTAACACATTTGATGTAAACTGCAGGTCTCTTTGTGCGATGATTGAATTGCAAACTCTGATACCCGTGAGAACTAAACACAGCTCAACTACTTACCGTAACAGATGAGCAGCGGCAACGCAATTTAATTTATTTGTGTTGTAAATGTATCACTTGTCTGTTTGTCACAAACAGTGCCTGCTGATTATACACACGTCAAATCCACTTTACTCTTCAATTAATCTTGTCATTGTGGTTTTACAGCCCTGGTTTCGGGCTGTTTTGTAATCTGTGCATTGTAATAAATAAACATTCCAAAAAGTCTTGCGAGATAATGTGAGGTGGATGGACATCTCACTTTGTGTATAATGTGTGAGCTCAAGTAAGTGGGAAAGCTTTTGTTATGTGTGGGGTCTTCCACAATTCCTCATCGGAAAATCTTGTAGCGTTCCCAGCTGAAACCGCATTTATTTGTGCCGCAGCACTTGTGCAGTTCTGTGTGGTTTCAGGCTATTGTTGAGGAAAAATCTCCATATCTTAAAGAACTGTGCCATGCACATAGGATATTTGTGCATTATCGTTTGTGCTATATTGCTGCCATATGCTCAAACTCTTTGTCTTTGAGGCACCAGCTTTCCCCTTTCTCTTTGTTGCCCTGCTCCAAATTACTCACAAGATACTGCGCCGGTTCAGGGCGATCTATCATTGTCACCCATTTAGGAAAAAAGTTTTATAAAGACTTTGGATGTTCTCCAGCATTTTGGCTTCGGTGAGCCTATAGAAACTGTCAGTCCCTTTGTCTTCATCAACTATAGGAGGGTGGCTCTCATTTCCTGCAGATGTCACACATGCTACAATGTAGAGGCACTGACAAGACAGAAACACACGTGCACGCACACAACCAAGAGGCTATACACATTAGCATGCGGTCTGTACCCTTTGCCAGAAAACACCCATGAGGGAGAATTGGGAGCAGCTGGAGATTCACCACTCCCCATGTGCTGAGGCCTCTTTGCATCACAAGAACAAATACACACTGCTTATATCCTTTCTACCAATCACATTGTAGCCATAGGGATGATATTTCAGAAAGACGTCTTTAAGTTACCCAAAAACACATGTTGCAGTCTCATTTATCAGTTGACCATGAATGTGTGTTTGCATGTACAAGGTAACACGCTGAAATACTGGCAGTGTTGCTCAGAGAAGAGCATGTGTGCCCTTGCAAATCAGCCTGACAGCACACATTTAGCGTTTCTTAGGATGCAAGGTATTTGTTGAGCTCTCATAAAAAAAAGAAAATTAAGAAAAATCTGGTACAACAGCTTTTGCCTGAAGAAGTACACCTGTGCAGAAATACCAATTTGTGGTAATTAAATGCTTTAGTCCTTTTAGAATAATAGATGTACACTGAAAGAACTTCTGTAACACATTTTGTGTTCACTGTAACATCCCCAAAGGTGCCGAGGTCTGGTTAAAGATTTGTTGTGGTAGCGTTGGCTTTTGTGTTTCCTGAGAACTGTAAGCATTTTCTGATAAAGTAAAACTGAGATTGTTTTTATGCCCATGACCTGGTCTTTAAAGACTAAAAAAGAAAACTGAAATGATTAAGACTCGCATCACAGTAAGAGACACTGCTAAAAAGGTCAATTAAGGGGTCAGAAAGTCCTCGGTTATCTGTACACAACGAGAGTACAGTATTCACAGATTCAAAGTCCCAAAGAGCAATTATCTTACAGCTTAACATATCTCAGCATGGTGTGCAGTGTGTCCCTAAAAAATATGAGGGAACTTGAAAAATCTATGTAATGTAAAACAGCATAACAGTATCTGAAAGTCATGTCCTGAATAAGTGTGTCCTTGGGCATGTCTTGTGAGGAATCCAGTTTTTACATTTTTGGTTCAAATCATTGTCGTATCTATGGAGGAGGTCAAGTCAGGACACTACTACAACAGAGTATCTACTGCCATCTGTAAAACATGGTGGATGTACTGTCATGGTTTGGGGCTGCAGTTGAGCCTGTGTTGTTGAAGATCTTGTCAAAATTGATGGAATTATGAATGCAGAAAGGTATGGTCAGATTTTGATCTACCATGCAATACCATCTGGAAAACATTTGATTGGCAAATAATCTGCTACTGCAGTCAAAACATGGATTGGCCTCTCCAGAGCTCGGATCTCAACTTAATTAATTAAGGCAGTGTGGGATCAACTTGACATAGAACAGAACAAAAGACAGCCAGCATCCATAGAAAAGCTTTGAATGTCATTTAAGAAGCTTGGAGAGCTATTCCTGAAGACTACTTAAATAAATCACAAGAAAGCTTGCTGAGAGAATTCAGGGTGTGGTGAAGAATAAAGGTGGTCACACCAAAGATTGACTTCCAAGTGTTACATACAATATTTCAATGAATGTTTGCACATATTTCTCGTATTCCTAGCAAAATTTGAAGAAATGAGGGCCTCCACACAGTTCTGTATTAGAAGAATGTAAAATTTACCTTTGTAATCGAGTGTGCGTCAAGCACTGCCAGTGTTTAACCACTCACAAATTAGTAGATGGAAATTTTCTGTTATGAACTATGGAAATTAAAGTATAAGTCATACCAGTTCGTGTTTAGTCCCAATCAAAACCAATTCTTCATTTTGTTTCTAAATCTGCACCAACCTTTATACTGTGACTCACCTCTCTGCGAGTTTGCATCTGGTCTGCAGCACATTAGCTGTGGCCATAAATGTGTTTGACAGATTTCATACGAGATCAAAGCATAGGAAAGGACATGGCGTGTTTAGGTAACGTCAACACTTGACGTCAAAGACTAGGAGAATGAAGAACAGCACGTCAACATTGATCAAAACCTAATATGTGTCCTAATTGACCAACAAATAGTTTGATTGTCATTTAGAAAGTACCAACAAGGACATGAACTGTTTCCAGAAGAAGTAAGAATGTTTTGTTCAGGTTTTCTCTCTTGGGTGTTGTGGTTTTCCTCCTACAGCTCAAAGAAATATGCATTGGCTTATTTGCTCGATCTGAATTTGCTATTAAGTGTGGGTGTGAGCATGAATTGCTGTCTTTTTCTGGCAAACTGTCGATGGGTGTACCCCCGACCTTTTGCCCAGTGACAGCTACAGTCATGTGAAAAAATACACGTTTGACTCATAAAAATTAAGAGTTTAAATAGCAACCAGCTGCTCCTAATCAAATGTTTAATGTAAAAAATTCATGAACTATGAACTCCTCTTTATACCAAAGTACTTTAGAGCTTGGCTGAAATGAGATGATGCAATGAATAAATGATCTGAGCGGCATAGCACCAAATCTGCAAGAGAAGGGCTGAAAAAGAAAATAATCAAGGTATTGCATTGGCCCAGTAAAAGTCCAGACCTCAACCCAACTGAATCGCTGTGGCAGGACCTTAAGAGAATAGTACATAAACGAGTCCTTGCAAACCCCAATGAACTGAAGCAACACTATGAGAGACTGATAAAGTCATACAGAAAACAAGTACTTCAAGTTACTGCTGCTAAAGGTGGTTCTGTAAGCAAATGAATCATGAGGTCACAGAACTCCTGAAAGTCCTGTAAAACTTTCTTTTCCACAGGAGTGTATACAGGCTCCAGACCTCCTTTGAACCTGAATTGCTTAAAGAGCTAAGATTGTGTAAAGGTTCATACATAGTAATTTGAAATGGGTGCAATGAGTGCCTGCCTCATGCCCCAAAGTGTTTCTCATTTCCTTCTCAGTACCCATAGCTGAGAAAGCTGTGGTTTCGAAGCATGTGTATGTTTCTCTGTGCGCGTTGGAGGGTCTTTGTCCATGGGAGAATGAACGTAGATAGAAACAAACTTCAGAAAGCGTTTCAAGACGGCATTTCAAAAGCCTTCCTTTTGATAATGATGAGCGTCAGGTTGATGAGGGCAGTGATTGATGACAAACAGATGCCGGGGTGGTGTCGAGGCTAGGCAGCCACGCTGTGACAGATTGAACTTCGAGCACAGGTACCGTAGCGGTATCTGCTTAAATGATGATAAAGCAGGAATTTGTTTAGAAGTGGTAACAGGACGCTGCGGTTTCTGACTCACACTTCCCGTGAGATGGCACAAAATCAGGGGGATGTCCTGTTGTGTACTCACCAGCATCAACCATTTTGATAAATACTGACAGTTAAATTATCCTGCTTATATAATCTAGGTTTGTGTATCGCCGTGTTTGTGCAAAGGCCATTCTTTTAACCGAATAGATTGTTGTGATTTGTGGTGCGTGATCAAATTTGCTTACATTACAATGTGCTTAACAGACTTTTTTCCCAGCACAAGTCAAAGAGAAGTGTCTGCTGAGTCAAAAAAACAAAAAGAAGCTTGAAAGTGATGGATGTTGTGTTGCTTACATGTGGCAAAGTGGGCCAACAAGGCTATGGAATTTCATGCTTCAAGTATGTCAGGGGTGCTTTACTTTACCTTGGCCTCTCTGGCATTTACTGATGGTGTCTATACACTGTAATTTATATGAGCTGAGTGGTGTTTCTGTTTAAAACGAGGGCTGAAGTCTTTAAACTTTTACAAGCTGGCTGTAGCCTGTCTGTACACCCGATGGATGCAGTTAGCAAGCAGAAACAAAAACTACTTGCTCAGCTTTGAAAGGTTATTCAAAAGGCAGCAGTAATGTAGAATAAATGGAAGAGTTTGTTTGCAAAAATACTCGAAAAATTGTCTTTTCTTTTTCGAGCTGCCCATATGTGCATTGTGCATTTATAAGGTTACGATACAATATCAATAATATTAAACTTTTAGGTTAGTGACTAAAAATGAAGAGAAGTGGGGCTGGCCTGCACCGCAGAGCTTGGATGGATAGGACTGCTGCATAAAAATAAATTAGTCTGTCAACTTGTGTTTGTTTGTGCGTTAAAGATAAATGGAAGAGGAAGAAGTTATGATAGTTGGAAGGAGATTGTATTCATCATACACAAAAAGGGGACGCACAGGAACCAAATATCGTGAGAGGAAGTTTCTGCTTCTTCCTCTGAGATTGATGCCGCGGAGGAGAGCATGGGAGTGACCTTGACTTGGTCATGAGAGTGCTGTGAGCTCAGCAAGAAACGGAGAGGGAGAGTTTTTAATCAGTAAACAGCTTCTCTGTTACCCTTTAGGAAGTAAACACACAAACATTAGGCGCTCTGCCATTATAGCGTATGGCCTCGAGGATTTAAATGGTTGCAATAAAGACAGATGGTAAATTGGTTGATAGGGAGGGGAAAGATGTCTGGAGTTTTAAACTGAAAAACAAAATTTAATAAAGAAATTAGACTAAATGAGCACAGGCATCATGTTGTCATACACATTGTTTCCAAAAGCATTTGCCAAATGGTGTTTTTGCGTATTTGTAAGCATCTTTTGACACTGTCATCCGGGCTGTTTACTGAGTCATACTACAGTCACTCTCATTAAAAAAGGAGGGAAAAAAAACTACTTCTTATAAACTGTGTATGGGACCACCAGATATACAGTGCTGTCCAAAAATCTTGAGTCACCCCTCATTTGCAACTTAAGAAATGTGTAAACGTACGTGGAAATTTAGTGTGCCCACCTTTACTCTTCATCACAGTATGAACTCAACAGCAAGTTTTCTTGTAGTTTCTTTAAGTAATTTTGAGGAATAGTTCTCCGGGCTTCTTGAAGGACGTTGAAAGCTCTTCTTCGGATGTTGGCTGCCTTTTGTTCCATTTTCTGTCGAGATAATCCTACACTGCTTCAATAATGTTGAAGTTGTCAGGACAGACTCGTGCATTTTTTTCTATCCACGTGAACTTTGACTGTATTCGCAGTGCATTTGGGATCACTCTCATGCTGAAAAATGAAGCTGTTTTCAGTCAGAGGCTTTAGAGATGTTATTTCTGACTTTTCTGTGTTAATGTGATCAATTTAGACAAGATCCTCAACACCCCCCAAAACAACCCCAAAGCATGACAGAGCGTCCACCGTGGTTTATAGAATCCTACTGACTCTCACTGTTGTACCTCTCTCCTGACCTCATCCAAACATATTTATGGAGATTTAAACCAAAATTTTCAAATTTTGATTCATCACCCCATAAGATCTGTTGTCACATTTTTTAAGAATGTCTGCTTGCTTTGCAACAGTACCACCAATGAACGATAATGATGAAGGAAACTAAATCCTTTTAAGTAGTCAAATTTGATGCATGGCAGACTGTTTAATCTGACTTACCCTATCTAAAATTACTTTGCAACCCACCTCCATCCCACCCTGTTCTTGTTGTGTTGTGTTTGACCTAGCGAGGGCTTTTCACATGAACAAATGATATTGGCAAATCTAAATTACTGCAGGTGGTAATAACAAACGTTAACTATAGTTATTCTAACTGAACCAAGTGTGAATTTTATTTTACCATCTAAAATCTTAGCTAATGAACCTTATTTCATATGTGCATTACCCTAATGCCGAGTATTGACACAGACCTCCCATAATAATTAAAATGTGTTCTCTGACTTCTCTAACATCTGTCAACAATCATATCGTCTTTATGGACTCAATCATCCAGCCTTATTTTCCTCAAACGCCTTTAATACAGCTTAAAAAACAGACATATGGATTTGTTCGTGCCGTGGCTGACCAGGAAATTGTGTTTACACAAACTAATATCCAAATTGACAGTTTCACAGCAGCGGTGCGCTTGAGGTATTTATCTCTATCTTAGCCTTGATATGAGTACAGTGTTGACATCTACGAATGACTCAGGCAGATTTAGAAATATAAATAGTGTATGGAATTTCATGGGAGTGTTTTACTGTTTACGCATTCATCCTCTTGAAGCGTCGACCTCGATTTCCTTCCATGCAGCCAGAAAGGTGCGTGTGAAGCCTTCGAGGTGTGCAGCTGTGGAGTCTTTTCTTTTCGGCATGGCTTACATGAAATGTGTCCTAATAAATCAGGATTTATCCGGTGAACATGACTTTGAATGTCGTAGCACTGGGTCCTGGTGTCTCGTGCATCCCATCTGTGGAACATATTTGCAAACAAAATGATTGCAGGCTGATGTGATTTCCAAACAGGGCTAGCATCAGTGTTGGAGGAGGTTCACCTAAGGTTTCTAAAACTCTACACTGTGACCGTGATTTTTTGTATAATCAAGATAGACAATCACCAGCCACTTCATTAGGTATGCTCATTTTGCTGTGCTTTAACACAATTATCTGATTACATTGTTTTATTCATATGTGCATCATAGAGACAACCTACTAATATTCAAAATAAAAGGCGATTAAAGTTACTTTGATTATGGCAAGGTTGACAGTGCAGTGCTGCTTTTAGCATGCGAGAAACTGCTTCCACCTCTACGGTTTATACATGATGGTCTGTAAAGGAAAAATCTCCATTGAGCTGCAGGTCTCTGGGTAAAGATGCTTTGTTGATGCCAGAGGTCAGAAGAGAAGCAGAACACAACAGTGGGTCCCACTCCTGTCAGCTAAGAACAGGAACCTGAGGTTAGAGTTTGCACAGGCTTACTAAAATGGGACAGAAGAATGGAAAAATGGTGCCTGATTGATGAGTCTTGATTTCTGCTGCAGTATTAAGCTGGTAGAGACACATCGTGACATCATCCAGCTGTGTCTCAGTTGTTCAGGCTGGTGGTAGTGTAATGGTGTGGGGGATATTTTCTTTGCACCTTTTGACCCGAACTTCTGACGTCTTCTTCAAGTCTGTCACTCAGCTTAGATCATCTCAAATTGGTTTCCTAAACATCATAGTTAATGGCCTCCACAATCATCAGATCTCAATCTGATAGAGCAGCTCTGGGATGTGGTAGAAGAAGATGATGGATGTGCAGCAGACAAATGTGCAGCAAATGTGTGATGCTGCCATGCCAATTTGGACCAGTGTCCCTGAGGAATGTTTACAGCATGATTCTGCAGTTGAGAGTGAAACAAGTGGACATCTTAATTGTTAATAAAGTAATTTTATTATACAGTTTTGGCTTTTTTGAAAATATTGTACTATGTGCACTACTGATGCAAATAAGACACACAAAGATGTAGTCTATGTTGTATGTGGGAACCAAATATCTCGCTCCTAAAATCATCTATATATTTCTCATTGCGTCTGTTATTAGAATGTGATCTTTATACAGATAACTTCTCCAAATGATAGGAAACTCAGATTAGGATGCAGGATGTAAATTCATGCAGAACAACTGACAATGAATATAAACACTTCCCTGTTTTACATGTCAGTCAACATGTCATATTGATAATAATTTGCCATTTTAATTACTACTATGTGTGGATATAAGGCTATATAGAGAGCTTTCAGGAAGGCATGAGAGCATGCAGGAAGGAGTCTAATGAAAACACAGCTTTCCTTTCTGCTTTTCCTTCTCAGGTGATTTGAATTCTAGACTAGGATTTAAGATTTATATGATAGTTTGAACTGTAAGTGTGGTTTTTGTTCAGACGGTACAACAGACATTGGTAAGCTGTCTTCTGTGTGGCAAGGAAAGTTTCACCAATACCGTGACCACAAGTGTGTGTGTTTCTCTGCATGTAAGAGAAACTCTGGATGACTCCAGCACACCGCTGCGCAGACACTCACCCCTTTCCGTCTGCCAGAAGAGGATTCATGCTACACATAACATAGACGGCCTCCAACACACATGCCTCACATTATTCCTGGCGTCATCCTAGCCGCTCACAGTGAGTCGCCTGCATTTTTGTGTGCGTCCAGGCTTATATTTTTATGTATGTTTGCATGAGAGATGTACCCCATGAGAATCCAGTTTGCTTTAGCAGTGCTCACTCTAAACTGTTGGCTAGAGTTTATGCTGAATACTAAAATAATAGGATTAGGATGAAGTAGAATGACAGTGAAAAGTGGAGCGTGACCTACATGTGATTCACTGTTTATCCACCAGATGGACTCGGAGCTCTAAATGGCCTTTTTTGGCACTCGGCAGGCAGGCGTCCCTTTCCAGCCTCTCTCCTTGTAAGACGTGTAAACCTCCAACTTGTACTGTGTGCCGACGGCTGTGATGGTGGCGTGCATCGACGCCGAGCATGTGAATCATTCTCCAGCAATCCACAGTAAAATATGACCAGGCTTTAACAAGATTTTAAGCCTCAAAAGAAACCAGAAAACAGTTTTTTTGTTTCTTTGTGTTGTGTTGTGACCAGAGAATTTATTGTTTTCATTTATGCTGTTTGGGGAATGCTTTAGAAAATGACAATAGTGGTCATGTGGTTATGAATAATTAATTTTTTTTTTTACAGCATCCAACAAACATAAACAGATGCAGGGGGCAAGTTCACATGGGCACTAAAACAATCACCATGGAGACCAGATTTTAAGTATGTGTGTGCGTGTGTGCTATGTGAGGTAAGCACTCGCAGGCTCGTGTGTGATGTTTTACGAAAAAAAATCTGGCCTGACATCTAATACAGAAGTGTCTCTCTGCGTAAGGATGAACATGCCTCCGTTTGGCGAGCCAAATCATCCGTGCCCGTCTACGGCCAACTGGTGTTGTGCGATGAAAAACATGGTGGGTGTTGGTGACCATCACACGAGCACAGAGATGGGATCTGAAGGCGGAATTGTGCTGAAAGCTTCCTTAAGTGAAGCCCCTAATCTTTGACCACCACAACCGGTGCTGTAAAGTGATTGATCTGAGGGGTTTGCCGCAACAAATCCCTTACAGTACACACACACACACATCAATAAAAAGGAATGCTTCTCTCAGTCACTTATTGACATGCTTCCTTTTTAATTCAATATAACCACTGTGCGCCTCTTGAGACAAAAAGTGTCACAGCCTGCCGCAGATTTCTGCCAGGGCTCAATTATGCAATCCTGAGCTTTGATAATTCCTCCAGTACACCGTTTAATTAGAAACACATGGCCCTGAGATCGCAGAGGAGTACAAAGCTTCCAATGTCTATACAGCCTGCGCCATGAGTAATTGTTTCTCCCTAGCTAGTGCTGAGCCATTTTTTAACCTGCTGACAGCCAGCGAGCAGGAGGAGGAAGGAGAGAGAGATGAAGGAGAGAGAAAAAAGAGGAGAATCTGGAGATAAGATTTAATCCATATTGGTGCTTGTGTTGTTATTGTTTAGTTAAGAAAGGCACAGAGGAGAAGTGAGAAGCAAAGGCAGCGTATGAGGAGGCCTGATATGCCCTCCCTCCCCCTTGTTCCTTTTTTTCTTCTTCTTCTTATTTTTTGTTCTTTACTCTCAGCCAGGAGTTGTTAAGAGTGAGGGAGGTCCCAGGTGAACTAGAGACCGATGGAGGCTGACATCATGACAGGACACTTCATCAAAGACTGTGGAGGCTGTTTGGATATCTGCCCGGCCTAAGGAGGAAGAACTGTTATAGCTTCTCCTATATACTGCCAGGCAGTGCAGGAACACTTCCACTTCAGCTGATATTCAGTTCATGAAGGGATGTAATATGTGTGCGTGAGTGAGAGAAAGACAAAGTGCTGTCCTTTTTTAAAAAATATTTCCCCACTCTGACCAGTTGAGGATGTCTTGTAGACGTTTCATCTTTTTCCTGGTATAATTGATTTGTTACCTTGGCTAGGATATTACTTTTTGTTCCTTCTTAGTTGTGTTTTACTGAAAATACACACAAGTGCACACACACACGATGCCCTTAGAGCATGAGCGATTATATAGCAAAAGGCTGATTGTGTGACAGTATTACATCTCGTCTTCTGTATGTTGAGGTGAAAAAGAGCCGCTGTGTTTCTGGCAGTCATCTTTGTAGGTATTACTTTTAAAAAACTTCATTAGGACTTGATTAAAGAGTGCAGAAACAGTCATTCATTTATTTTACATGCAAACTGAACTGAAAAACAGGAACGGTTTGTTCTTTAGGGTTATTCATTTATGGCTCAGTCACACAAGGGTAAAAATAGGACAGCGGCTTCCTTGTGACTAGGAAAACTTGTTTGCCCAGTGACTGGACTGATTTATTTATTTTTTTTGGGGGGGGGGGGGTGTCTTTGTGAGA
>VUQR01001359.1:11884-40881 GCA_015108515.1 Hemichromis elongatus
TGGATTGGTGTATTTATTTTTTTTTTTTTTTTTGGGGGGGGGGGGTTGCATTCTGTGACCAATTACAAATAGCTGTGGTGACCCACTGGTTGAAGTAAGTAATCACTCTCAGACAGATTGGCATAGGTTTACAAATAATATCTAATTTATAAATGCACACAGATTGCCAATACTTGGCTATCAGTGTAAATCCGTCTGTGGTGATGAGCGCAAATCATTTGTGACGTGTCTCTTTGCAAGACGGGGACTCGACTCAACTCTTTGTATCCTGGTTGTGTTCTCATGTAAAAACAAGGTTCCCAATTTCCATGTTTTTGAGGAAAGCAGCCAGAAGCATTCACTGCATATGGTTGCATCAATTTTGCTTGGTCTTCACGTTCTCCAACCGCAGTTTCCCCTACTGGGACTGTAGCATTAGCCAGACTATCTAAATCAGCCTGTGCTTCTGTCATTTTACAGTTAGATCTATGGCAAATACGTCACTATTTGTGGAAGGATTTCAGAGTTTTTTTTCTTTTAAATCTATCCAGGTTATGCGGGACTCGGAATGCAAGGATTTAATGTGAATTTCTGTTTAATGTAAATTTTGCATGGATTTATTACAGTTAATTGCTTTGTAATAAATGTTAATGCAAACAGGAAACCTAATTGCCATTCAGTTGTAAACTGCTGGCAGACTGACTCCGTCTTATCACCATTTTATTGTCATCTTGAAATACTAAAGTCACTTTGAACATGATAACTAAGTGTGAATGGTCACAAACCTGGTAATAATATTAAGCCAATGTGTTTCAAAAGGAGCAACTTTTACTTTGAAAGCAAATCGTTTATCTAGTTTTCACAGTTTCACTACAGTGCAAAAACGATCTGGACAATGTTTGTAGACAAGTCTGTCACTTTCATTTAAATTACTGCAGAATGGAAGTGATACTTACTAGGAGGTTTTTGCAAACTGGTTGGGGAAAATACACATTTTTTCCATACTAACAGGTGGTTGCCAGACTGGTCTATATGTCTGAGTGAGTGGGGCTTTAGTAATCAGTTCCAAGTGGATGTAGACTACTCATTTTCTCCTCACAGCGGGTGGTTGTCAGATGGTCTACATCTGATTATCAGTGATTGATTATCACAGACAATCGAGACAATGTAGACAATTGGCAGATAGCAAATGGCAGATGACTTAAGGTCAGACAGTTAGTAGTTATCTATGCGTCCATACGCATAGATAACTACTAACCGAATACGTTGGATACGTTCTACGTATCCAATTCGGGATTGCAGGGGGGCTGGAGCCTATCCCAGCAGGGTACATCATCATCAGTCTGTCGCAGGGCTAACGCACAATCACTAATTAACCTAACCATACCAACTGCTTACTTTGGACTTTGGGTGGATGCCAGAGTAATATTTAGGTGTACAGAATGTACTCTTCACAAACTTTTTAACTATGACTGACAGTAATTTTTGTCACAGTTCTTTCTGCATCACAAATACTAAAAAACACTTGTTGAACATGATTGTTATAGGACTCTTGGACATGGTAACCCATTGCTAACTAAGCTTAACAATCCATTTGGCCACACAAATACTGGAAATTACATTACACGGGAGTCTAAGTACAAGTCTAAATACAAAATAGCTAAAATCGCTTTAACAGCTCACCTCAATTCAAGATTTGATCGTGAATGTTTACTTTTTTTTATAAATATTTGCTTTTCCCAAATAAATAATTCTCTGTTATAACTTCAAAATGTACATTGGATTGCTGTCAATATTTTCTCTTTTAAGGGTTTTACAGAATTTATGGAATTCAACTGAGAAAAACCCCTACATTACTGCGTTAAATTGTCTTTTTAAAGCTATTTCATAGCGTTGTTTCCTTTCCTACACGCTGTCAGCAGATAACATTGAGAACACGAGATTCTTGGTCTGCTTGTCGTCAAACTTTGCCACCCTGAGTTCAACGCCTGTCTTCATTTTGTCATACCCTGGCCAGCGGGTGTTACAATGCTGGGTGCTATATAAGGTTAACTCAAATAACCACAGCTGTTCACAACCATTTTAGATGGAAAGACAGCGTGAGAGTTAAAAATGGGAGGAGAACGCAACTTTGAACTTGTCTCCATCTTTCAGTTTCTCTCTGTGCCTTGTCCAGAATAACCATTAAGCCGCTGTGGTCGGAATCCCAGCTCACATGACTCAAATCCTCCTCCTCTGTTAGAGTTAACTGTTTGGCCTCCTCCACTTGTGGGCTGATGATGTCACTGATCTCGGGGGCCCCCTTTAGGTCATCGGGAGCTGGGCTCCAGGATGACGTCAGAGAGCTGGTAATGGCGTGAGCTAGAGCCACTGTCGGACAGCTTGGTGTGTTTGGATGGCACAGATGGTTTGGGAAGGGAGAGGAGGAGGGACTTGGGTGCCAGCATGGAGGGTGGCAATGACGCTTCTTATCAAGTGGTGCCACATGCGGGCTCTGATGTGCCATTGTGACAGGACGGTTTTCTCCTTTTCATCTAAATCTGTCTGCTATTGTCTATTTTTTCTCTCTTGATCCAATCCACCTCATTCTTCTCTAACTCATTAATTAATTTCTTTTTAGCCTATTCTTTTTTTTATGCTCAGTCTTGCTTCTGCTTAGTCTTTGTCGCTTTGTCTTTCCCTTTCCAGCTTGCTATCTCTTCTCTATCTCTTTCAATTTGCCTCTGTGTTTATGGTGGTTTATCTAACTCTCTAATCCGTGTGATCTCTTTAGCTCTTGCCCGCACTGTCTCTCCCATTTCTAATTGGAGTGTTTTTAATTTGTCTCTTTGTCTTGCTCTCACTTCCTCATATGTCGTTTCCCTCTTGCCCTCTTTTCCTCTCTCCTTCTCTCCGTCTCTTATTCTTTGTCTGGGATTGTCTTTTTCTCCTTTGTGTGCTCTGACAGGCCTCTTCCTCTCATTGATAGTGATGGCAGGCTCAGCCGCATTTCATAATGCTGCTGATATTTTTCCCAGCAGAGACCCCACTGTTGCTGCTGCTGCCCACCCCCTTAAAAAAATGGACAAGACACCCCTCCTTCCCTGCTCCCAATCCATACTTCTCTGTTTCCTCTAGCTCTGCCAAGCTTCTACCATTCAGCAGGGGAGCGGTTCAACAAGACTGGTTTGTTTTGGAGAGTCACTGGGCCCCAGCCTCATAGAGATTAATGCTCAGACAGACGGGGATGACATTTATGAGGCATGGACTGGAGCGAAATATAGAAGAAATGGGAATAGTACTGGTTAATGGTGTTGGATCAAACGTGATCCTTTGGCGACACATGCCCGCCACTTCAGAAGGAGACCTTTTCAGAGACAGAATGAGGACTAACGTGTGTTTGTAGAACAGAGAAAGAGGCCACATCAATATGTGTAGTTGAGAAGTTCCCACTCCCAGTAACTCCCCTATCCACCTCAGCATTATTCACTGAAATGCTAGTGATCATGTAGATTGATGGCAACGAACTCCGAGCCAGCTGAGTGTTCAAATAACAAAATCAAATGATTAATTTCTCTGCTGTTTCCGCCGAATATTCATTAGTGTGTGTATTGACATAGCCTTCAGTTAGAAGTAATCAATGCAGTTGAACATACACACAGCAGGCATGAACCATCTATAAATGTCTCCAATTATATCTGCTTTTATCAGAATGATATATACTGTTCATTGGCTCCAAAAGGGGGGGGGGTGTTTACATCTACTTCATGCTTTGAACAGCGTAGTGCTACAATAGGTTCTGGAGGAGAAGTTATCAATGTAACACCAAATTGGAATGGATCGTAAAAGAATTGGAACATGCACACAGCTCTCACCCCACATCGAGGTCCATCGCTCTTTACAGCTGCGTGATCAATGGAGCTGAGGCAGTGTAGCCAAGTTGCTATCCATTTTCATTACCGACTTTGCTCTTGCTGCTTTTCCTCGTCGTCCGCCGAAGGCTGGGGGAATGTGGGTGTCCGGTCATTCTTACGCTCCGCACGGTAGCCACGTACCATGCCTGAGAACTAATGCGTCTCCCCTCCCACCACTTCCTCGCTGGCCTGCACTTACATCAGGCTAAATGTTCAAGGCCTGAGTGAACTTCAGTTTGTCTTTTTTGCTCTTCTCTCTTTACCCAGAATAGAAGGTGGAATCTTTTCACTCACAAGCATAATCACAGTTTGACTCTGTGTGTAAATGAGAGAGGATCGTTTTTCTTTTTAAATCAGTTTTTATTCCTGAGTGACATATCGATGCTGTCACCTCACAGCAGGAAGTCTCTGTACTTCTCTTTCATCCCACAGTCCAAAGGTTAGCTTAATTAGCGACTCTAAAGCGACCATAGCCGTGGCAGTGAGAGTCACCCTGCATCCTGCCTCTTGCTCAATGTCATTTAGGCTCCAGCAACCCTTGGTAGACAAATGATTAAGGAAATGGATGGATGGGTTTTCGGTCATACTGCACAAAGCCAGTTGACGTTAAATGAACGGTGCTGAACCCACCTCTTCAAGAGGGACACAACAGAACAGAAAGGGTCTCACTATACCCATCGTATCGTTAACAGTGATATCACTACAGCTCTGTACCACTTATAACAGTGCTGAGGGTTCAGATACCTGCCATGGTATTCTCCTTAACTATAGTTTTTGCTACTCAGATAAAACCTTCATATCAACACTGGTATAGAAAGAGAAGAAGTAAAAAAACTCATTTTTTTTCGAAGCTTTTTCGAACTATTCCAACATCTCCCTGTTTTTAATCTGCAGATTGCACTTGACATCTAACATGCAACTTGCATTGTCAACCCAGCTGTTGCTGCAGCGGCATGACATGTGAGATTACAAAAATTAAGCGGTGCATGAGCGGCCGACACCAAAGCGCCTGCAGATGTGATGTCACTTTAATTGTAGAACATCATTCTCTAGTTTGAGAATGACGCGCATAATGGCCCGGTTAAGAGTGGCTTCCTTTCAGGGGCAATAGTAAAGATTGCCATGTTAAGTTTATTATTCAATAGCTATTGGAGAACTTGAGGAATTTTTGGAACAGAAAAACAACGACAAATAAGGATTTACATAAGATCATCTTATAGTTTCAGTTCCTCATGTTACTACACTGGAAACTCTTAAGTGGAACCACAAGACCACTGATTACCTGAGGAGTCTGATTATATACCAAAAGTCACGGCTAAAGATAGAGCTGTAATTTAATTCATTATCATGAGAGGTTTTTGCAATTTTAGGTGTTTCACATTTAATTACATGAAGGAGGCAGAATATTAGAAACATCTTTACAACTTTGACCTCAAAGTAAAGCTTATTTAACATCTACAAAAACAGAGTCAATGTAAGATGAACATTAATGACCCTGTAAATTGTGCTTAGTTGCACTTTACTATAGAATGAATACTGGAAAGCTCAAGCAAGCATGCAGGATGAGGCATGCATTTTTCTAAAAAAATGCAAGCAGTATAAATGGCATGACTTCAGTGGCCTGTTGTGCTTCTCTAGTAAAGTCCCGTGGAGTTCAGATTATCATCAGCCTCTTTTTATCCCAAATTCCTTCATCCACTTTGAAGTTGCCTGAAGTCAGGACAATCCCTCTGTTTAAGAGTTTTCATAAAGCCATATGTGTCTGATAGTGAGTAATTACTTTAGATGTACACATGCCTGTGTATCCATACATGTATATACAATATATTTACAACACAAAAAGCTTTGCATGCTTAAAGTACACTGGTATTAAAACCACCTGCCTAACTTGAGTAGACTTCTGAAGAGGTTTGGTGGTAGCAGGCACCAAGACATATGCTTTAAAATCTGTAAGTTGATCCAGTGGTTTCTTAGCCCATCCTTCAGATACTTTACCCAAGTGAGATCTGGGAAGTTGAACTCTTTGTACCTTCCTCAAACCAATTCTTTAAACATTTTTCAATATAGTGAGGTCTATTATCCTGCTGTAATAGGCCTTCAGAAAGTGCTCTTGTTATTAAAAGGGTTATTTTGATCTGCAACAATGATAAGGTGGGTAAAATATGTCAAAATGACACCTGCAAAAGTGTCATGATACAAGGAAAAGAAAATGTGATTCATCCAACTATTGTACAACTCTGACCCTCACATATCTATCGTAGACAATTTCAACAGTGGACAGAAGACACTATGTGCACCCTTACCTCTAGCTGTGCTATCAGAGATACTTTTGTGTCATAGCCAGCGTAAAGCTTTGTCCAGGCTTTGTTGGCCACCCCTCACTCCAAATGAGCATCAGCAAACTTCGGGTGCTCGCAATGCTGATATGTAGTAGCCATGCCAAGACTTTGCATTTGTAAATGATATAACTTAGTTGTCAAACCATCACAATTAGACAATTAGACTGTCAGAATTTCTCAGATCCTTATGCTCATCCAGTTTTCCTGTTCCCAGTGTATCAACTTCAAGAACTGGGTGTCTTCTTTCTGTCTAATATATCTTCCCCCTTAACGGGTGCTATTCTAATAAGATAATTAATGTTACTTGCGTCGCCTGTCAGTGACTCAGTATATTCATTTATATGCTAGTTGTACAAAAACCATGTAGATGTTCAGATGCAGACAGGACACAGATGTTCGCACAAGCACTAACACTTCCATAGCCTTGTCTGTTGATTCTCTAAAACAGGAGCTACTGTTAGATAACGTGTCTGAGCATGTGATACATCTTGTCATGCATTAATTCAATTAGTGCGGAATTTTAAATATCTGTGCTTGTTTGTCTTGGTTGAGTTACATATTCATCACAATAATGTCAAGTAAAATCCCCACTCAGCTAACTGCAAACAGCTCCATTGTGAGATGGAAGCCTTTAGGGGCAGGCGGGATGAGAGTAATTATACCGAAAGTGTAAATCATTTTTTCTACGAGCACATCAGAGAGCTGCTGTTGTGAATGAAGCTGGTTCTTTGTGGGCAAGAGACTAGCTACTTGGGTACAAAATGCCTTTTGTTTTACAGCAGTGTCTTCTGTATTCAATCACAAGGCTATTAAAACAGCCAGAGACATTTGATTCAAATTTAAGAGCACTAGTATGACATATGGCATGGTCCTTAGGGTTTTTGTGGGTAATTTGGTTATGCCAGAGGCAATGGGAATTGCCAGTTGGGAATGTTCAGCACTGACCTATCTTTTCTTTGCACAACTTGTTTTTTGGTAGTTAGGACAGTATACTATTTTTCAGGAAGCATAAATGTGGATCACCACTTGTGTGGTGATTCATATGGTATCCTGGTTGCACCTGTGGATAAGCCCGATATCATTACTCACCCTGGAGAGAAAAGGAAGTAATGAAATCTTGCATCTGGATCGTTGTAGGAAAACAAACAGCTGAGGCTGATGCACATACGTTTCATATCGCATTGTGTTGTCATGTAAATATTTTCAAGTAATCCAACAGAATTTGTCTTTTATTAAGCCCAAGTGAATTGTTATGACTGAGAACAGGCCACAGTGGGAACAATGAGCCTGAAAGGTGATATCGATTTTGATGAATGCCAAATGCGCACTGCTGGAAATGGTAGATTTTTCACAAGAGCTCAGGGCTCCACTAAAGCACAGTGTGTGTCTGGTTTCAACCCGTGTTCATTTGGGAAGCGCTGCATCCGATTCATTTGTCCCCATGTGTCGTTTCATAGACAGGACAGGTTACCGATGGCTGTAGCGGCGGAACTGTCCTCCATCACGGCTGACGGCTGTGACAGTAATGCCGACTGTAGCTGCTAATGGGACCGCAGGGACTTTTCGCTGTGTGCGACATCAATCAGGGTCCTCAGCACGCTCACTCAAATGGCCCTCCTCACTCACTCAACACATAGCAGATGTCCCACTCTGATCCTCCAGCACACGTATAAATAATGCCAAATGCATGCTAATGACGTTGTTCTGTTGCATTGGCGAAACTAATCTCAATTGTGGCTACAAATGGCTGCAAGGTGCCGGCCATGTTCTAGCATCCTGTTCAGCACCATTTACAATACATACATGTTTGTTTCCACTTTAATACTATGAAGTCTTTTCACCAGTGATGTCAAGTAATGCCAAACCCCAGTGCTAATACATATGTGACTTTTTTAGTTTTATAGCTGTTCCAACTCTGTGCATTTAGGAAACAAAAAGTTAACGATCATGATTCATGTTGTCATTGGGTTGGTACCCTAGGGTTTAAATCGTCCACCATATTGGCTCCCCTTCTTTATATAATGACTGAATCACTGTGTGTTTTACCACTCGTCCCTCAGAGTATTTTAATGTTATGTGTTTACATTTTCAGTACTGCTCTGAAAAACTCTCCATACTTTTTGCCTCAGTCATCAGCTGTTGCTTTTTCACAACAAATGCATTCATAGTAAGTAAGTACATAAGTAAGTAAAAGGCATTTGTTAAGGGTTAGAAGCAGGACGAGTTTGAATACTTGTTAAGGTGTTTCTGTTTGTAGTTCATTCATACTGGAGTACAAACAATAATAGTAATAATAACTTTATTTATATATTACTTCACAGTTCAAATAAATACACACTGAAGATAAGTGTAAAACATACAGACACATAGACACATAATCAGCCATACCAACAGACATTCATTCCAACATACACACACATACATACATGCATGGTTTCAAACTATGGCCAAAAATGACAGATTAAGGAAATGCTAACCTATAAAATTTAGTTTTCAGACCACTTTGGATTGCCAAACATTTGCGGGTCTACTTTTGGGAGATGACTTATCTTGTGGTTCCACTTTGACAGGATGTAATCAGTCTCAAACAGATTGGTAAAAGTTTGCCAATAATCCCATCTAGTTTATAAATGCATATAGGTTGCCAATACTTTGCAGTCAATCTGAGTTGATTTGTGGCAATGAGCCCAACTCATTTGCGCCGTGTCTCTCTGCAATTGGGAACTTAACTCAGCTGGTTGGCAAATGGTTGTATCTTGGTTCTAGTCTGAAAAAGCAAGGCTGCTGAGTGGCTATGTCATTTAGCTGTTAATTTTCTGTCCTGTAGCATTATTTGTGGAGGAATTTCAAAATTTATGTTTCAAATCTGAGCTTCTGACTGAACTCTGAACACAGTGATTGCAATTTTCACAATTTATCACAGTTAATTGCTGTATTATCACAAACAGACTGCCTTTAATCACCAGCTTGACCCCATTCAACTGCAAACAGGCAGCAAACTGATTTCACGTTCTTGCCATTTTATCAGCGTCTTGATACTCCAAAGTTGCTTTGATGATGGCAGCTGACTGTGAGTGGTCACAGACGTGGGCCTCATCCATTGTAAAGGCTCTTGGGACATTATCGCAGTTTGAAACCCTTAATGTGTTACTGCCACCTAAAGATCATTGAAATTGTGTGAAATTATTAACTTTACTGCACAAATAAAATACAAACAAAACAAATAGTTACTTTAGTACTAGTGCATTTAGTTGGCTTTATTTTGCTTTTTTAGTTTGAATTAGGTGGTTGGAATTATTAGTCAAGTTCTATATAGTTTTAGTTTTAGCATTTTAACCATACAGCATGTTTGTCAGTGTTTATATGTCTTTGAAATTGATTACAGTAAGCACCAATCAAAAATTATCTTTAATGTCATATCCATAATGAATCATCCACCTCATAAGTATTGGATACATTTGTCTCAGTGTTGCAGCATGTATTCCAATGGGGCTCACTTTACTGCATTGTTCTGTTAAAGGACAAAGTACGTGATGGTCCCGTGGGTCCTATAAGCAACAAAATGACTTACCTTCACAAATTATTTCATAAGTTCTTCAGAGTTCGTTGAAATGTCACTTTCTTCCTCCCCTTTTACCTCGTCCCTTTGCTCAGGTGCTGAATCGACACACCATTGTCTGTTGGAGCGGAGCATCGATCCCTCCCCCAGTCAGCACCTCCTCAGGGATGGAGGCGAGAGGGAAGAGGGCGATATGCTTAGAACAGCATAGCCATTTTTGTATTAAAATTGCTGAGACAGAGAGGAGATGCGCTGATCTGTGTAAGATACACTCCGAACACTGCCTGATGGACGCGATAGACTGTAACCTTTTGGCAAAGTTTCAAGGTGGTACATCAATGGGAGCAGCTTTCGATCTTGTTGTGGTCTTTGTTGCTGTTGTAATCTTTGTATGAGGGGCACAAAGCCTTTATTCTGACAAACACCTTCATCCTGCTGTCCTCCCTCATGGATTCTGTGGCTTCTTTTAGTGCTACCTGTTCTTTAGGGTGAACCACAGCTTTTTTCATCAAGACCAATATAGCACCTTTGTCTAAATGCACTTGCTCATTTCCTCCATTTCCACAGTGACACTGCATTAAAGCCCCACGGTTTCCCCACTGCCATCGTCCCCACCCCCCATCACGCAGACAGGGAGGGCTTTTTGTAGTTGGTCCCCTCCTCCTGTAGGCTGTAATCACCCTGAGAATGGGGTAATTAGGGCCACTGTAGGGTAATTACCAGAGCTTGAGTTGTTTAATTACGGCCTTCTCTGGAGCTGTCTGATGCCAGTGACAGTGGAGGCGCCACTCACCGATAGAGTGATTTCATCCTCTTGACTGTACCAGGCGGTGAGGGACAGAGAAAGGCGACATGGTAATAGAATGAGTAGGCGTGAGTGGGAGGAATCGGAGGGGTTACGTTGAGAGGGAGTGAGAGAGTTAAAAGCAAAAACAGACGATCTAGACTTGATAAATGTATATGTCAACAATGGCAAGGAGAGGCAGGAGATAACAAAGCAAAGCAGAGATAATTTTTGAAAGAAAAATGTACCAATTTAATTTACTTGACCTCGTGTGTTTGTCTTTGCTGTTTTTCTTTGGTATTACTAACAGTATTACTCAGCCTATGCGGATTTGGTGCAAAGAAGTCAATAGAAGAAAGCCAACAGAGTTGGTTTTTGAGTATATATCATGTATATTTTTAAAACCGCGAAGAAGAATTCTAGTTGTTACCTGAAAAAAAAAAAGGAAACATCTAAATGCAAAAAAAAAAGGGTGGCATAGCAAACAGGCATCCCACTGGTGGCAAATTCCTGCTTAAAGAATCACACGTGAACGTGACTGAGAGAACGAGGGCTTCTCTTTTGCCCTCTAGTTTCTTCTAACAAGCCGTGACGGCCATCTTGGACTGCAGCAGTAAAGGAGTTGTGGACCTGAAGATTTGTGGGGCAAAGGGGCGGGGGGTCAATCCCCCAAACTAGGGGAAAGGAATTCACACAGGCAGCCTAACATTCCCCCAAGTGGAAAAATGATTCTGTCTGCACACTGTCTCTGACTAAGCCTAAAATAGAGCATGGTGAGAAGATTCCCGCCACCCACAGACCACAATTCTAAAATCCTAACCAGACTTAGATCAATATACACTATATGATTAAAAGCTTGTCTGAATACTTTGAACAGATGTGGAAGGTGCTCAATAAGGGGTCTACGTCCCGAGTTTTTATTTAGCTGAACTGGAAGGTTGTAACTCAGTTCAGACTCCCCCAACAGCAACGGAAATGGTCTGCTAGACATATTTGCATGCATTGTTTACCAAACATCATGCTCTGCAGATCTTTGATCTTTCTGACTGATGACTGAAAGGCATTTTTATGGTGCAATGACCTGTTGAATCTTTGTTCGGATTCCAGTGTGAGCATGTGAGCTGTTTGTATATCCACTGTACCAGACCCTCGTAACTCAAAACACCAGATGAAGATGTAAGGGCAGAAAATATTTCCTGACAAACGTGATGACTGACAGCGGCCTGTTGACCGTTTACATCTTGCCCCCTCCCCCACACGCATCGCTCCTCTCAATACTCAGTTTTTAAGAAACCTGCACATATTTTTTAGTTTGGCTACAGCACACGCTTGCTGAACCAGAAGTTTGACTCAGCTAGCTCGTGAACATGAGCCTGACAGACATGTGTTTCCATACATGCTCTTCATGCAGATGAGTTAGAGTTATTGTTAATGTTGTGTTGCAGATGTGACATGTTATCATTCTTCGGTGCTGGTGCCTGACAGATGTTATGAGATGACAGCGGAAGTCCGTTGGGGATTAATGGTGATAGATGAATTGGCTGCTTTTTCCCAGCTGACGAACCGCAGTAATGCGGGGAATCACCTCTGCTAGAAGACAAGGATGACTGAGTCTGACACCCTATTTTAAAGACCGCAAACCCGCAACCTCCTCAATATCTCAGTGAGCTTTTATTTGTTTTCAGAGAGAGTATATAAAGACTCTGTGAATGTCAGTCAGGTGGAACCGCGGGTCATATGAGTGTAAAACGAGGCGACACCAAAGGCTTGTTGGGAAGTGCTATTTCCAGACTGCCTTGCCTTCCCCGGCAGTTACGACGCAGAGGAGGATGGACATCCTCAAACATCCTTGACACTCTGCACTCACTATCTCTGTCACCAAGTCTGCCAATGTATTTTAGCATGCGGAGACATCGCAATTTTGTGCAATCATTTTTGCAGACAACAAGCTTGTGAGGGTTCAACAAGCACTTTTCTCTTTCAGGGCCCATCCATATGTTTTGCATTATATCTGAAGTGTTTTCCATGTGCGGTGTCCTCTCATAGCTTATTGAAGATGCAAGTGTTTAATTGTTACACACTTATGAACACTATTTGCTTTTTAAATGGAGTTGCAATCGCAAGCTATTTGTGTGCGGCTCCTTTGATTGGCTGCTGATTGATTGCACAACATATAATTAGTTGCTTTCAGCGTAGTTGATCTTTGAGCGTCGAAGTTCCCACACTAAAATAACTTCACTGCATTTAGAACTGATCTCTTTTGCCAACATGTTTGCCGCTCACGTACAGACAGACACCTGGCAGATGCCTTAGTTTTTTGTGTTTTTTTTTTTTTTATTAAGATATAACAAAGCGCTTTAAAAACAGTTTCAAAGCATGTGAAAGAAACTTCATATCAGTGACCTTTGTCAGCTCAAGCTATCTCCTGCATCCTGCATGCGTGAGTCATTTCTCCAATTAGTGATAGAAAAACAGTCTAACGCTGAGATGTGAGACAAATTCAGTCGCGGAGTGAAAAAAGCCAGCTCGTGTTTGATCTCTGCAGGCAACGGCGTAAAGAAACCTTCACTGAAACGCGTTATCTTCAGAATAGACTGCAGGTTCACCTCCTCCACCTCAGTGACCTTGTCATTTGGCTCTCCATCTTATCAGAGAAGGGAATGATGTCAGCACTCATCTCTTTTCGACCATACCAAGGGGGTGAAATGGGACTCTCCTGCAGCCAGTCTGTTAGAAATATGTATAGCGGAGGTCCAGTGATTTAACAGGAGACCGCAGATCGATAACAGCCTGTAGTGTCAAGACAGAAAAATGCTGGGTAGGTTTTTGCAGAAAATAAAAACAAAATAATAAGCCCTCTCCGCGAATTCTGATGTGTTTCCAAAGTCACATGAGGGTCTGTGTAATGCAGTTGGCTGCCAAAGTCTGGTTTTTAATTGGCTCCCTTGTGTTGATCATTGGACTGTTCTCTCCCAGACTCCTGAAGCAGCAGTACAGTGCTCCTGCCTTGCTGCCTATTAGAACTGACAGTTTAGCATCCATCACTTAATGTGTCCAATTTCTCATCCTCCTATCACGCAGAGAACTTTGAGGCTACTTCGGCTGCACTATATTCCCCTTGTTATTTCTGCTTTGTTGTCCTTTTGTTTAGGTTGTATGGGTGGATGCAAAGTAGCGCTAACCCCCCAGTCTTCTGGTATCTGTCATTCAACTCAGCGCCTGTCCTTTGTGCATCACGTCACTTTTTCCAAACGCCTTCAGCAAAGATGAAAAAGCCACCTGACCCCTTTTTAAAGCGAAGCTCCGCTTGCAGCCCTGTGATCGTTGTACCATTTGTGGCCTTCCCCATGGTTTGCGTTTGCCCCCACATTTCATGGCTTCAGACACTCTCACTGAGATCAATCTCCCAAAGTCCCGATCCCCTGCTGGGACTTCCTCTGAAAGTGCTAATGACCCCCGTTTGTCCAAGGAGCCACCCGGTCCTCTTCTCTTGTGCCTGCCTCCTTCTAGGCCCAGCTCCGTCTTCTCTTTATAGTGATTACTTTGCCAGTTGTGGCTTTCTTGTCTGACCTTAACTGCCTTGAGGGCGGAAGACAGCTGAACTTTTGCTGCAGGTCAGTGCTTTTGGTGGGAGAATAGTGCTGGTCTAGTTTTGTGGGGAACACTCAGGGCAAGCACCTGCTGACTTGCCAGTGACACAGGTGCTGACAAGTCAACGAACGCGCCTTATAGTGCTGATTTCTATATTTATACTCATTCGGCCTGCAGCTTCAGATTAAGATATGGTCAAGTACAGTTTTACTGTACAGTTTGATAGACCCACAAGGGTAAAAAGCTGTCAGTAGGAGAACTATTAAGTGTAAACGTCAGTGCTCGCTGGATGTTCACACCCTGAAAATAAATCAGAAATTCTGTGTAAATCCTCCTCGATCACAACATGACAAAGGACCAGCTGTATCATTTCCATCTGGCTGCATTTCAATAGCACCAACAATTTAAGGAATCTGATATGGGAGCTGTGGCTGTGTATCCGATGTTTTGCAGTGATGCGCCTTTCCTCTGTGTCAGCGGTTAGGATCGCAGAGAGATCATCTGAACTGTGATGACGCTTTCTTGGGCTCAGACCAACTCTGCATTATCCATGATACATGAATTTGCTGCTCTCCGTCCCCCTCGTGCTCGAGGCCTCACATTACCATGAGCCCACAAAGTAATTTGTAGACAGATAATTTCGATGACCTCTGACAGAAGCTACGCATTGTTTGCTGTAGCCCATTCTTTGGCAGATTTATCCTCGGGGGTTCAGCTCATTGCTAGTTTCGGGGGAGCTGGCAAAAGTCTCTGCGGTGGCCCAATTAGTGGTTTTGGAACATGGGGAAGTGATCATTGTTAGTTAGTAAAGCACAATAATGGACTTCATCATTCTGCATCTGCAAAGGCATATAACCGGCAAAAGATAAATACACATTTTAAAGTCCAACTAAGTATGTCCTGCAGGCTGTGCTCAGGCGAGATGCCATGAAAATCTGCTCAAATAGCAGAAACAGAGAAGCAGGAATCAACTGAGAAGGCAACCTGAGTTCATAAGTCAATCCCTTGTGCAGATGCTGTTTATTTTTTCAGTTGTAATCTTTGATGCTGGGTCTATTTGTGGACCTGTCGGTCTTTTATAAACATGTGGATACCTCAAAGTGTGCCTTATCAACTCCTAGTCCAGGATTTAAATATGGGAGGAAAAGATTATGACTCGAACAAATGGTATTTTATTTAGCTACGTAGCAATCTACTGATTCCATGTGGTTATCTTAATTTGCTTGTAATGTAATCCTGTAATGGATAAGAGCATATGAGGATTATTATTTCCAGTTAATGTATCTGGAGAGTATTCCGTTTTCCTCTAAGGCATTTCCTTTTTCAGTATTGTTAGCAGATTTTGCAGTGAGATGTTTGTGGAGCTCACTTTCCTTTTGAGACATTGTCTGTTATGCAAGAATGCTCATTCATTTGTAGAATGTCAGAAGCTTTCCAGTCTTCAATAATTTAGCATAAAAAATGACTCTGGAGAATAATGATCTCTGAAAAAGTTATGACAATAGAATATAGATTGGGTAATACTTTCATAACCTGCTGTTATACAACAGTAGGTTATGAGGTTTCAGTGCGCAGGCTGGGTTAACATGCATTCAATTTTGGTTCAGTTTATCCTTTATTTGTAACAGAGTTTTGGTTGGTTCTAGTTCATTCTTATGTTTAATCAAAATTAATTTCTTTGGATATTGGGTACTTTAAATTCTGTTATTTGCTTCAATAATCTTGAGGTCTGAGCTCTGGGGAGGCCAGTCTATGACTGAAATTGTTCTATTTTAAGTTTTTCTATCCAGGTATGCATTTACTAAACTGACAGTGAGTTTGAAATTGTTGTAATGCTAAAAACAAAGCGGTTGCTGATCAGATCTTTTCCAGATGCTGTTAGAGGATCCAATTCTGTTGGTACTTTTCTGAATCCATAATATCATCAACGTTGACAAGATTCCCAACACCACTGGCTAAAATGCAGCCCCAAACAAAGACAGAGCCTCCACCTATGCCTGTAGACACTCACTGTTGCAGCTCTCTCCTGACCCCCTCCATATATATATTGCATACATATATATGGCATTTGAGCCAAAACTTTTAGAATTTATATACATTTTTTTGTGACAGTCTCCAAGTAACAAAGTACCTAAAGATACAGTTTTCTTTCTTTTTTTTAGTTTATTTGGCAAGTTATCTGTTATGTATAGACACAGCATTAATTGACTCCTTGAGTTAGGTGGGATTTTTATGCCTGGATGACTCACAGTTAAGTGTTTAGTGCCTTACCAAAGAGTAAGCCAAAAAAAACCCCACTCCTTTGAAATTGGTCAGGTGCAAAGACATCACTGAAAATGACTGAAAGAACTTCGGAAAGCCTGGAGAACTGAGACATCTTTAAAAATATTACCAAAAAAGTTTGTCTCATTGGAAGCACAGTACTCAAACAGTATTAAACAGCCTTCATAAACATATTGAACTGGTTAAACTGTCATTCTGAAACCTTGGTCGTAGTAGACCTTCCCCCCTAAAACAGAAGTCTTAAATCTTTGCAGGCCTGATATGCCAACACCTCTTCAAGAAGCTTTTATTTTATTTTATTTGACCATCTTAAGCTAACATAGCATTGATGATAATGAGATTCTAGTTATTGGTTGACAGTTATTTTTAGGCTATGTGACTACTATTTTCTCAAATAAACATTACATATCCTCGTAACATTTTTGTGGATGCGGGCAGAGCTATTTTTGAAAAGCCAAACATTTCTTTTTTTACTCACTTTTGCAGCATAGTTAGCAGTCACACAGTGGGCAGTATAAACTTGCAACACATCCACAATAAGCATCATTTACGGGCTTCATTTTCGGCACAAAGTGGTATGGGAAAAATCAGAAAGCCGGTCACTGGAGTATTTTCTGGCAGATGCGCTGATTTTTGCTGTAAAGGTTTGGTTTTGAATGAGTCAAACTCACTGCTCTGGTACCTGTGAGAAAACCACTCAGTGTACTTCAAGCCTCCAGCTTGATTAGCCGAGGGTTTGGGTTGAGCGCTCCGAATTCTTGTGGTTTTCGTTTAAAGCCTTGACGAGTCCAAATGATCTTGTTGCAGCCCCAGAATAACTTCTCCATTTAGTGAAATCTTTGTCGAAGCAGAGACAGCAAAATGGTCGACTTCATGCCTCTTGGATGATTAACTAATAGCAGTCAGTGATGAGCCATGGGATAAGTAAACGCTTAATTCCGCACAACAGTGTAACAATTTCTAAAAGCCAAACCTTCAAATGGTTTCCTCCTGTCAGGATGCTTTTAATCCAATTCCAACAGCAAATTATTTTGACGTTGCGATTCATTTATGCCAGATGAATAATTACAGAAGATGAAAAGTTAACCTTTAACACACTCTCTGTGTTGCTATATTTAGAGCTTCTATTCCAACATATTTTATTACATAAACATGATCCGTTATCGGTTAATAAAAGCAGCCAATGAAATATTCTGTGCACATAAAACCAACACAAACATCAACAGAACACAGACTCTGTCAGATTTATTGTTTTAGGCCTCACAACAGAATCACATCATGTGTGCAGCTGTCAGGAAATGGACTGTTTTGTCTACCCTCTTTGCTACATTATTGTAACTTTTGCAATATTGCGATAGTTCTCCAGGCTTTCTAAAGGTCAGACATTTTCTTTTGTTCATTGGCTGCTTCTCATTTTCAGTCCAGTCTTCGTACCTGACCATTTTCAGAAGAATGTTTTTTTTTGTTTGTTTGTTAAACCACTTAAAAGTGACCCAATGAATCGTAGGCCAAGTGGAGGACCAAAGAAGTAGTAAACCTGAAAATGTATCTACTGTAACTGAAAGTTGTCCTTAAGAGACATGAAAAAAAAAATGCAGCAAAGAACTGACACATGACCTGAGATGCATCTGGCCCTTTAGCTGATTCATCTACTCTTACTACTAAACTGAGGCCTCATCAGAAATCTTCTTTGGGAAGGGAAAGGTACACCAAATTACACAAAAACTGGACAGAAAAAAAGTGGTATTAGGTCTCATGAATTTATAAATCCAAATGTGAAATGTTTGGTTCAAATTACAATCATGAGTGTGATAAAACATGGAGGAGGCTCTGTCTTGGTTTGGGGGTGCATTTCAGTGAATAATGTTGGAGAAACGAAATTATGAATGTAGAAGACTGCCGTCAGATTTGGTCAGACGTTCAAATACAATCTGGAAAACTAATTGACAGTGGCTTTGTTTTTATGCATTGCAATGACTCTCAAAGTGTGGACCTTAACATTATTTAAGCAGAAAATAGAATAAAAGCCAGCCCACATGTAAAGAAGAGTTTTGAATATACACCAAGAAGCCAGATCTATTCCTGAAGACTAAATCAGAATGCACTTGGTGTTGAAAAAAAGATGATTTAACCAAACACTGACTTTCAAGCTCATTAAAATTGTAAAAATACAAATTTTGCCTTGTATACTGTATTTCTATGTATGTATGAATATATTGCCGTGCTAATTTACAATTTCTTAGCAAAATAAAAAGAAATGAGGAGTGACTCAAGACTTTTGCACAGTAATTTATTTGTACAAGTTCAAAGAACAATATAAAATCACTATTCTGCGCTTTAGCTAATAATTGAGTTGAAACTGATTTTTGGCCTTTACACTATATAGATAATACATGTTTTTCTGTTTGTTAATAAATAATTCAGATGGGTTAAAATGTAAAACGACAGAATAGGCATTTATTAGTCAACACACATGACACCACGAAACCAAACAGCTAAAGCCAGCAAACCCCCTAAGCAATTAGATACCCTTTTTTTCCCCTGCTGTAGGCAGTTCGTTGGAGGATGTCAATTAGGTAGGAAAAAGACCATATAAAGAATAAAAAGTGCTTTAAACCAACACAAAGGATAAAGCAAACAAATATTCATAGACTTCTATCAATAATTCAATAGCAAAGAGGTCATAATTGTCACACAGATCAATACTGTTTCTACTTCTCCACCAGCGAGCCCCTCTCTGCTTCCTCAATCTTTCGACACACAGATCCAAAGTCGTAATTTAATGCTATAAGATTTTTTTTTTCGAAATAAAAAAAATGTTGTGCCTCCATCTTTAGTCTTTTTTAACACTTGAATTGTAATAATTGATTTTTTTTTTAGGGGGTGATAATAAACTGTTTTGTGTCTTTGTCGGGCTGTTCTATTTTTTGAGTTTTTAAATGTTAATCAAACACAAAACCATGTTGTCGTCTTCTCCATTGCTCCAAGCACCGGAGAGCTTCCATCACAGCTGGAATCAATAACACTCTTCCAAGGAATGTGTTGCATGAATAGATAATTACTGTGACTGTGGCATAGGCGGAACGTCAATGAGTTGCAAGATTCCGTAATTACTCTTCAGCATGTGAAAATAAATGCCTGCAGTGCTGATTCTAGTGCTGCGAGTGTTAAAAGATGCCTGCAGAGTCGCAGCAAGCTCGGAAATAAAAGTAGGTTACAGCATGAGAATGTGAAGACGAGCTGCAGAGGTGCCGGTGCTGCGTTCGACCACATTACGAAGTGGAAGCAACACTCGGGACGATGCTTTAATCGCACTTTTTAATTTTTAATTTCTCCTTCTACTATTGTGAGAGCTGTCCAAGAGTCAAGTCCAAGATGGTGAAAGCTTTTTGCTGCTTACTCGTTGGTTGAATAGAAAACGGGTGCATTCTCGTTTGACTACTCTCCATTCTCCCAAAGGGGTGAATCGGAGGTGAAGGGCTGAACAATGGACCGTTAGTCATTAAAAATCCCCCATGTTTAACTAACCATGGGTGATATCAGTGAATGCCACCATTGGATGCTTTATGGTTAAGCTGTCCAATAGTGACGCCATGTATCTGTGTTTTTTCTACACTTGACAGAACAAGAGGACGTCAGAGAAACACACAAGTCTGATTTCTTCAAGTGCTTTCATGATGCAACTTGCAACTTGGGCATGACGGCCAAGTGCAGCCACAGGAATCCATTACAGAGGATCAGAGGCAGATTTTAGACACAGCTCTATGAGGCATAGATGAAAAATAACCTTTTAGTGCCGTGCTGTGTTATCCTCTGGGAGACACCCCTTGTCTCCATTGTGTGTGTTTGTGCTGGATATTGTTAGAAAAGAGAATCAAAACCCAATTTAGTGCTTGAATTATTTTCCTTCAGTACAGCCAGAGACTTTCCTCTAGGTATATGGTTCACTCTCCACCAACAAGACCCATTATTGTGGTGTAGTGTCTGTGTGGTAGCCATACAGCAATATAACAGATCTCCTGTGGGATGCTGATTGAGTTTGAAATAGGACAGGTTAGCCGTGAGGTTTCTGAACAGATCTAATGGACCCGCAGGAGCCTCCCAAGGGGGGGCTAGCTAGTAAGGGTCAAAATAGGGTCATGTTTATTCAGTGCATCTTGGAGTGTGCCAAAAATCACATTGCTTCCTCCCTGTCCCCCCTACTCAATTCAGTTCTTCTGTGTCTCCAGGCCTGAATGATCGTGGTCTAGGCTCAGGCCACATCTGGATGCAATTCCCCTTCAAGCCAATGTAGTCCTACTGATAGTCTTCAAGCTCGAAGCAGGAAGATTCTTATATAACGAGCACGGAAGGGAGATGAAATTTTAAAATGGAACTGCTGTTTTATATTCTTTGTTTATTCGGTGCACTGTGGTATCTGTCAGCCCTAAACGATGGCTTGTGCTGTGGGTTGTCAAATCTGTGGATTTAGACAAATGTGACATATTTATATGGATATTCGTAGCCTGTTGGGATTAGGCGGAGGGAGCGCAGTTTCATATTTGAGGCCTGTTTAAAATGGGCAGTCACATTTCATTAAATTCAACCAGATTTTCGAGTACCTGCCAATAGTTAACTGCACTCCTTGCGAGTGATACAAGTGAGAAGCAGAGCGGGAATGGGGCAGGAAAAATATGGCAGCCACATGTATGACAGAAAAAGAACAAGGTGAGAAGATTAACCAGTTTTATATTAAGCAATCCAGACTGTGACTCAGTTACACTGAAAGCAGCGTATTATCGTCTGTGAAGACTTGGCACTCATTTGACTTTTAGGGCTATTAAGCTATTACTAAGCTGGTTGCGTTTTTATCAATGCTTGGAAAAAAAATGGCTGAAAAATGGGAATGAGTTCATCATTAACAACCTGAAACACTCCATTCACCATGAAGTTTATGGTTATTTCAAGCATACTTTATAGTTTCTAGTAAAATGTAATAGTTTTAATTTATTCACTAATGCCGTACTTTGTTTAAACCCAGTGTTAGCTTGTCACTCAGGCCATTGTTTTTGTGAGCAGGGTAGACAGCTTCACCAGATGCTAATCTATTGAGCAAGCTTTAAAACAAACACGTTTCACAAATAAATAGTCAACCTGATGTTGTGGTCTGAAAATTAATTCTCACAATCAGTTCTCTGTCTAAAGAAAGATGTTTTTTCATTTAAAGCCAGTTTTCTTCTGATTGGCTGCGCCTTGTTAACAGAATGTTTGAACAGCAGGTTTTTGGAACTGCTGTGCTCACAGCTAGAGTTGTGTGTCTGAAATAATCAAGGGATATTAGGGGAATCCTCTTGTTATGACGTCATAAACTATTGAAGAAGTTGTCTAAATCAGACCATTCAGAGCATTTACCATTTGAATAACATTAAATATAAAAATTGTGTTTAATAGTTGGATGAGTCCGAAAATCATGGACATCATCAAATTCTTCATTTTCTCCTTTGAGATACTCTGTCAGGCCTTTGCCTGTAACCACTTTGAGTTATGGCTTGTTTGTGGGTATCTCTGCCCTTAGTTTAGTCAGTAAGAGATCAGATGACTTATTTGGCATTAAAAAAAATCTCCCGTTTCATTTCTTGAGAAACTAATTTTCCCGAATTTTGGCAGAGAATAGCCCTGTACACGTCACAGTTTATCCTGCTACTCCTATCAACAGTCAGGTCATCAATAAACAGTAGTGACCCAGTTCACTACTAGGTCATCCACACAGTGCCCATTTCCAGCACTGTGTTTGACATGATTTGTCAAATACAGCGGCATGTTCCAGGTCATGACCTGTTTCTTTTCTTCCCAATACCTTTCTACTCCGTTCATTGTGGTACAAGTTTATCTTGGATTCACCTGTCCAAATATATTTTTAGCTCTGTGAAAAGTCTAATGCAGGGGTGTCAAACTCCAGTCCTCGAGGGCGAGCATCCTGCTTGTTTTTGAGATATCCCTGCCCTACCTGCTGCTGATTACCTGGATCAGGTGTTCTTTGCCAATAAGAAGCTACAAGGGCAGGTTAGTTGAAAAACAAGCTGGACAGCGGCCCTCGAGGCCTCGAGGTCTACACCTGTGGGCTATTGCGACCTTCTGGATGTTGTGGATGGATGAAGTGTAACCAGTGGTTTGCACCTCTGTAAAACCTCTGTATTTCCATTCATGAAGGCATCTCTTGATTGTGGACTTTGACAAAGAAACTTCTAGCTCCTTGAGAGTGTTGTCAACTTGGTTAGATATTGTGAAGTTGTTTTTCTTATCTATTGAAAGACTTCTATTTTCATGCAGTCCTGGCCAGTGCATTTACTATTTTTAGGAATTAACCATATAATTGATACAGACACTTTAAAAGTTTTTTTCTGTCTGTCTGTTAGTTTTTTTAATGAACCGCTGGTCTGCTAAATAAATTATCATTACTGAAGTTATTTGGAGCTCTGTGCGCAGTAGCGTTAACAAAGGAGGTGCTCAGAGGTGTGCCCCGTAACCTGTATAAAGCAGTCTGTCGTGCACAGGAATAAGCTGCATAAAATCTGTGTAAGTTTTACTAATACTTTGATACGTTTCAGTGTTAAGTTTATTTCTAATGTAAAGTATGTTACTGCGTTTGTATTGTGAGGTATCTGTAAATTTTGTCATTCTGTACTCACGTTACATACATCCATGTGCTTTTTTTTAGCTTGTGTCACTCAAGCTAGCAGCACCCTATGAGAAATGGGCTGAATGTTTAAGTGTTCACGGGAGTTTGCATGTGATGTGATCTGATGTTAAACTTTATTCAATTGAACTGTGAAGCACTTTGATGCAGTTTAAAACACCTATTTTGTTTTATTTAATCAGTGACTGTATATCTCAGAAGTACTTGTTTTTTTTTATTTACCTGATTTAATTTAAGCTCATTTGTTGTTATTGCTTATCGGTAAACCATAAGTCAAAGGGACTGTGTGGGTATCAATTTTTCATTCTTGATGCCAGGGGCTGCAACAGTTTTATCTGGGTTTCTAAGCTAGCATAACATGGCTAACATCTCTTTAGGTCTCATTGTTTTAAACAACAGTGAACAGTTGTAAAATATAAATTCAGCACTTTGTAAGAACGTCACACAGTTCACCTGATACTCTTTGTCAGTCAGTTGTCTCACTTTTCAGTCATCAGCATTGCCTGTACATACTTTGGCCACATTATTTTAATCTTTCGGTTTAATATGAACATCCACCATTGTAACACAAAATATGTGACAGAAAAAAAGGAAAAATATAATAGTTATTTTTAATAAATTAGGTAAATTTATTGCTATTAGTTTATCTATAATATCACATAAGGATCTAATGCATAATCTTCTTCTTATTCAGGTTGTATTCTGACCACATATTGTTCTGGCTCTTTTAATACCCATGTGTATTTTCTTTGTATAAGACCAGCTTTGTGTAAATCCAGTGTGTTCTTACAATAGGTTTGATTCACACTTAGATTTATTTGGAACAATCTCATTATTTGGCTATAATGCGTTCCCAATAGGTTAAACTGAATTTGGTGCCACGATACTTTGACTCAAAGCCTCACAGAAGCTGATGGCTACTCACTTTGCGTTGCACAAAAGATGACTCTAATTGCTTGTGAAAGTTGTTCATTCACATCAACGGGCTGTGAACTTCCTCTCACCCTTGGACAGGAGAGCTAAAGAATACCTTTTACTTCAACAGAAGTGCTGACTTAATTTGAAAATCCCTAAATCCTAATAAATAAAAGATTATCTTCTGTCCTGTAAGATTGGAAAACAAAAGATTATAAAAGATGTATTTAAAATGGTGCTTTGTAATTGTTCATTCATATGGCTCAGTATACATGCATACCATTTGTTTCACTGGCATTGATTGCGTGTGTGTATGTGTGTGTTTGAGTACTTAGGTGTGCAGTCATGCGAGTGTATAATTCATGGACATGAGCAGTCAAACCCCAGTGGTCCACGGGGATTTGCAAGGTATCATGTTCAGGTTTTCTGATCCGGTGTAAGACGCTGACTGACCCACTAAGACAGGAAAAATCAAAACCAGCTGGGAGACGTCACTCATTATTTATTGATATTTATCTGTGACTCAGACTGATTACATGAATCCTATCAAGGAATGGTGATGGGGAAAGAGTCAGTGAGAGAGAAGTGTCTCTCAGTTATTTGGTTATTGGTTGGTTAGTTTATTTAGTCAAAAAGAACTTTGAGGGCGGAAAGAAATAGGGGAACGTATAATGTGGTGTTATGAAAGAGGACAATGATGTTTTTAACTGTCAGTTCACTCACATTACTCACATAGTTTTTCCTGTATAGTTTGATATTTTTAGATGTCATTAAGTTATTGTCACGACCTCAACACAAGGGAGAAAGATGGAATTGTTGTTTGTGGTGCTCAGCGGGTTTAAAACTCATCCAATAAAAATTCTTGACTGTGGACATTTCAGTTAAATGAGGATTTTTTTTTTGGACAGATGCAAAACTTTAAGATCCAGGCCTATTTTTTGTTATGAAATCCTGCAAACAACATTCCTTGTTGCCCAATTTTCTGCTTATGCAACAAAAATGACTGAGAGAGATTTCTGGAAGTCTCTGGCTAAATGCTCTTTGGCGGGAATGGAAAATTTTATCTGTGTATAGAAAAAACATTCTCAGATGACAAGAAAATTAAAATGATCCAACTAACAATTGTGTGGTAGAAACTACATATAAAATGAAGAAAAATCAAAGTATAAAAGATTGGATCTGGGCCATGTGACGTTAACATTAATTTCTGTACATCATCACTAGTATTGTGACAGCTGCTGTGTTGAGTTTTGGGCTGTAAAAGACTAGAACATGGAGTACTCAATTATCAGCTAATGCTAGCATGATTAGCAAACAAGAGCACTGAACTGTTGATTGAATGAGCACAGTTAAAGCATACAAGACAGCTATTTGCTTCATCTGACCTGTCAATCAAAACAGTTTCCAAATGCCTGTACAGTTTTTTATGAAGGGGTATATTAATCATTAGCAACAAAACTGACTTTTGTATGTGATATAGCACAGTTGGACGATGGTTAGCACTATTGCCTCACATTTCCTGAGTTTGAATCTAGTGATGGGGTTTTTCTGTGTAGAGCTTACACGTTCTCCCTGGGAACTCCCACAGTCCCACAGTCCAAAGACATGCATAGGTTTAGGTTAATTGGTGATGCTAAATTAGGTGGAGGTGCTACCACTATGACAAATTGGTGGGTCGGAGCCTCTCGTCATATGATAGCTGAGAGAGGCTCCGACCCACCTGCAACCCTGGATTTGATAAGCAGGAGAAGGTGGATGGATAGATGGATGGGACAGCCTATGCTTAGATCTACAGGGATCAACTCGCTTTTGCAGTCAGCCTTAAGTTGTTATTTGAGGAACTGCAATTTTCTTTGATTTCTGTGTTATGTTATATTCAAGGAGCTTTTACCTGACATAAACGCTGACAAAAGTAACATGTTTTGCTCAGTGCTTCATCAGATTAGTAAAAATATTCAAAGGCTGAAATATGCAAACTCAGTTTGTGGAGTAAATAGCAATGGACTACGGTGTACAAAATAGATTTTTTAAAAATAAATGTCTGAAACAATGCGTGAAAGCACCACAGAGTTCTGTGCACTTAATGTGTATCTACAATAAAATTGTCATAACGGATAAATGATTATAAATATAGTAAAAGTAAGAAAATGCATAAGCTGATAAAGATCTTACTAGTTTAATGCCTATTTCAGATTCATCTAGGACATGTTGCTTTATTGTTGCATGCTGGGACACTATATCCATGTGACTCCCCAGCCTAACCTTTCCATCAGAACACTAGCACAGAGGTCAGGGGTCCAGATCAGAGCATTTCTTCCTGCTTTCTTCCTTGTCCTGTCCAGACCTGAGCGTTATCAACTCTGTCAGATTCACAGACAGCAGAGGTCTAGGACCCTCTTCCTGACCTGCCCATCAGCTCTCAGAGGAATTCCACTAATGAGGCACTATGGGGAACAGATGCAGAGAGGCCAGGCCGGGCAAAAACAACCTGCCACAGTCACTTAATGATCACACACGGTTATGTCATTGGGGAGGTTTTCAGGATGGATTGTTTTGTGTGTTGTTGGTGTTCATGCGCAATGATATCTGTTTCCTTTTTTGTGAATCCCTAAGCAATGTGTGTGACTACGTCTACAAACAGTTGTTATGTATCCAGCATGTGGGTTGTTATACACTTTGATGACTCATTTGATTCATTTGCTTTTTCTCCTCTTTTATATGTCACAAACATTTTTCTCAGTCTGTGTCTTGTCTTTATTTGTGACTATTTTAAGTCCACTGAAGACAGAAGGCAACACTTTTTTGTGTGCGTAACAGGCAGGAGAAATGCCCCATGCATGTGGTATGTAATTTCAATAGGGGTTATGCTCCCCAGAACATGGTTTATTATTGCAGTACAGAACTAGTATCAGCCAAGAATATTGCTTAGAACATGCCTTGAACTGCACATGGCCACTAATCAACACCAGCGTATATGCACTCTGCTTGCCCTTGCGAAATATGTTCATTCAAACTAAGGATTCAGGCCTCAACTTCAATCACTGCTGTAAATGTTAGGACATGTTTGTGTTTGTACAACTGCCCAGTGTATACCCTAGTATCTTGTGTTGTTTGTATCAGCTGTGGTTAAAAAGGATTAAAGGGCCAGTCCATAAAAACAAGATGAGACTGCCAAGACCAAACAAGAAAATGAAAGAACTGGAAAACATGCCAAGTACTTACAGACTGTAAGGAGTCAGTTGAGAAGTGAAACTCTTATGTAATTAACATAGTTTAGCTCTATTTCTGTCATGGTCAGTTGTCTTCATGATCAGTACTCATTTTAATGATGACACTAATATCGAGTGTGTTTTCTTATTTTAACAGAATTACTTTGGTTTAAGGTAATGTGGGAAAAGGGAGGAGTTAGCTGCATACGAGGAAGGAGGGTATTTGCTCCAGATGTGTGTTGACGCACTGTCAAGTTTTTTTTGATCAGGTACAAGAGGGCCCTGATTTCTGCCTCCTTTTCTTCTTTGTCTTCACACATTCACATGTTTTCTCCCTCCCGTCTTACGTTTCTTCCCAGTCACTTTTCTTCCTGCTTTACCTTCTGTTTTTCCATCGTCCCAGTAAGCCACTTCCACCTTGCGAGGCATGCTTTTCTGCCTGTCCAGAGGAGAAAGATGATCCAGACAATGGAAATGAGCACATACCAGCTGTTGGTAGCAATCAGCTCACGCTTACCTCAGTCCCAGATCAGACCACAGATTAAATACAAAACAGAAACCCCATGCTAACTGCATCTGGATGCTGATTCCTTCGCATGAGATTCTGAATCGCTTTTGGCATGGCTTCAGCAGAGGCCCCCCTTTCATGCACATATTGAGATTTATGAAGTCCCAGCACATGATAAAAGCTGAGTTATAGACTTCGACAGGTATGCATTCTGAAATACAGACCAGTGTAATAATACTCACACACACACAAACATATGTCAAGTTAATTACAAGTACCGTTAAACTCCACTACATATACTTGGATACCCAAGTATCAGGTGCTCAGACTTAGATATGAAGATATAAGTTGCATACTTATGTCCTAAGTACCCCTGCCTTGAAATACTCTTGGATATTACTCTAAAAAGTATTTGTGAGTTATACATCTTTACTTTTTATATTACATTATTTGTTGTTTGGTTAAGCTTCAGCCGTACAAGTCAAGAGACCAGTTGATGACCCCCCGGCAGTCTCTGGTTATTAGGATTACTTCTGACCAGTTTGTGGGTGGTTTCTGGAGGTTTCTGGCTGAGACCATGTGAAATTTGTTATACCAAAAACCTCCTTTTGATTGCTTTGCTGGCTAGCAGATTATTTTAGCCACCCGCAGTTTACATAGCAGTCACCTACTTGTCTGCACTCGCTAACTAAGGCTACGTTCACACTGCAGGTCTTAATGCTCATTTCCGATTTTTTGATCAAATCCGATTTTTTCTGTGTGGTTGTTCACACTACAAATAAAATGTGACAGCAAACATGCTCTAGTTTGAACGTTCACAGCCCTCAAAGTGGCCCGCATGCACAAAAGAAGAGGTTACGCACGACGCGCACTGTTTACGGAAGTAAAAATGGCGAACACAGCCCGGTTACGATATGACCCTAAAAGTTTAGCTTGAATAGAATTGTCTCCCCGTGTCCTAATCAAGTCCAAAACTTCAGTTTCTGTCCATTGACTCGCTCCGTCTCCAGTTTCCGCCTTCATGCTTTCTTGTTTGTTTTCTCCGGCGCTGATAATCGGTGTCTGTCTTGTGTCAGTGACGTAAAAGACGGATTTAATGCGACACGACCGTTCAAACAGCAGTCGCTTTCTAAAACATCGGATATGTATCGGATTCAGTAACACATACGAAAGTGACCCAGATCGGATTTGAAAATATCGGACTTGTGCTGTTCACACTGTCATACCATGATCGGATATGGGTCGCATAGGGTCAAAAAAA